>JAYJMB010067143.1:0-24903 GCA_036873735.1 Pouteria campechiana
TCAGGTTGTCCCAGAGGTGTAGGTGGTGGCCTAAGAAATTCCAATTCGATTGTTTTAAGTGCTCCACTAATCACTGTCCTACAATAATTTATTGGTTGGGTTGATTATACTGTTGCCGCCCATGTAATATTCTACCTTAATCTCCCAGTATCTACCAGATCTTTGTGTTGTGATCGGCATTGGCCATCATGACAAATTTGCATACAAGATAGCTTGTTTTTCCTTTGCTGGGGACACCTTGTCGGAATGCTGCACGTAATCCTCAACCACCAACCTGTTGTAACGAGGCACACCCAAGCCACCATCAATGGGCCCAGTGGCTTCTTTGAACGGTGGTGTAGAATAAAGCGACAGAGAACCGCTCCCAGTCCTTGTGGGGGTTGACCCTGTGCCACGGGCTTTCAAATCTACCATTGCTCATGATCTCTAGCAAATCTCCCACGCCCATCAACGATGATCCATGTGGGGCTGGAATTCGGACCCATCAGGCATCTTTGAGCACTTCAAGGCTGTCTCTGGAGTCGAATTGCAGGAGGAGTGTGAGTGCATCATCATCGGTGTGTGGGGACAGGCCCACTGGCAAATCCGGCTGTGGGCAGGGTCGGTAGCAGTTCACTCTAACGTTGATCATGCTGTCAACGGCATGAAAATGGCTTACGAAGCTTTGCTCATCAAGCATCAAGGCTTTTGCGAGGGCTTGGAGAATGTTATACAAAACCCTTCTGGCTTCCTCCACATAATCCTCCATTACTTGCCTGCAATGTTTCGGATTTAGTTGCAGGGTCAACTTACCATTACGAGTAGAATTCCCACCATTTCAATTGCAGGCGGCTATTATGACCTGGATTGAGGATAGGTTAAAGGGCCATCCTGACCCTAGACCCATTTCAGGACACTAGCTCCATCCATGATCTTGGGATAGTTCCCAGGTTCGAATATCATTTAATATGAAAAGCATGGATTTTTCATTCAAAACTCTTTTAACCTCTGTTTGGTGGGTTCTAGATAAACCATTCATAAGATTTGCCCCAGCATCAATATCATTCAAATCCCATCAAATGGCTAAGCTATCTCCCCCAACAAAGGTTGGAGGGTTCAAGTAGTGGAAAGGCAAATCCTTCCGAGTACTGATCTTTTTGGAGGGTAGCTTATAATGCTTTCCCCTTCCTGTAGATTGAGACTTTATAGTTGGTTTGACCGTTTCTCAATAGTCCTTTCTTATTTCTCTGCTGGAGCTTGCTCTGACTGCTCTTCACGATGCTTTGCACTAGTTCCTTCTTTGGCAACCTCATTTCTCTGTTCTAAGGGTCCGGCCCTCTGCCCTTGATTTGGCTGACGATCGTCTCGTGGTGCTCCCTCTCTCTGTCCCTCAGCCTGGGTACCATGCATCTTCCCAGTTTGCTGAGTCGGTGGAGCTGGGGGCATAGCCGCTCTAATTTGAGGCTGACTTGCACCTAACCTCATATTAAGCTGCAGGAACTGACCCATTATCTCTTGCTTGTACAATGTCAAATCTTCTTACTGAGTATTCACCCTTTCCGTCAAGGTCGCTAAGGTAGGCCTCCTTTCTGCTTCTTGGTTGACCCTCGGATGACCTCGACCTCGGCTCCTGTTAGTAGGATGACCTTGATTCGTTCCTGCTCCATCTTGTGCTGGTTGGTTTGACATGGAATCTCCTTCTCGTATATTCTTCACATGGTTCATACTACAAGAAAATATAATAAATATTTCATATATTATAAACTAGATTATTTATCATCTAATCATTTCACAATGAAAATCTCTATTTTTATCATAGAGAAACCTTAATACACGCATCTAAGGCACCCATACCTACCTCAATCTCTTTTATTTGAGTTTTAGGTCCTTTCATGCATTATGTTCATGTTTAATTCAAGTGCGATTTACTCTGATACCAACTGTCAAGCTCCGACCCCAAGAATAGCACAATTAACTGTCATTTCCAAATCCAAAGGTGAATCTCCCAAGATCTATCGCACGAGAGATGAAGCATAACCATGAAAGTAACCATAGCAGTTCATTTTTAAGAAAAATATTACAATACAAACCACATAATATAATTCTCTAACATAAAAAATTACAACGTTTATATTCACAATCACTTCCATAGTAGCATTTTTGTCACATCTATCCCCAAACCATGATTAATATCCTCTACGAGCAACATTCTCTGTAAAATAATTTCAGGGTGAGTTACAACAACTCAGTAGGTAAAATAGATGCAGCTAGCATATGTGATAAAAATATAGATCACGCTTTGTTCAAACTTAAATCATGCTCTTAGAAGAACCTTAACCACTATCTTATTTAAACTTAAAACAAAAAAGGATTTAGGAAGCCAGAGAAAGAAAAATCATAAAAGAAAATTAGAATCCAAATAGAATATGATTTGGATTCCCAAGACAGTTGCTAAAGTTGTAAATGCAACTAGATATCCAGAAAATAGTTTAGTAGCACCTAAAAAATAATGGATGCCAAAATACTCTGTTACTAACCCACCTGGACCTATTCTCAAATGGGTACTAAAAGTTATAACTTAAATTTATTATTGCAGGTGTGTTTGAGAGCTATAAAAAATAGCAAGTGGTATATTGATAGTAGTTGATCAAGATATATAACAGGAGAAAGGGAGCTATTCACAGAACTTAAAGGTAAGAACAAAGGAACAGTTACCTTTGGAGATAATGGAAAAGATAGAGTGGTTGAAATTGGTAAAATTGGCCAACTCCCTCTATTACAATTTCAAATATTTTATTAGTAGAAGGATTGAAACACAACATTTTGAGTGTAAGTCAATTCTGTGATAATGGTTACAAAGTTGTATTTGAATCTTATACTTGTTTAATTTTAGATAGTACAAATTCAATGGTAATACTTGAAAAGAGACATAAAAATGTATATTTTGTAGATTTATGTGATATCCAAATCAAATATCTTGTTGTAAGTGAAAATAAATCCATGTTGTGGCATAGAAGACTAGGACATGCCAACAAAAATTTGATTGAAAGATTTTATAATAAAGATTTAGTTATTGGCTTACCAAAACTCAAATTTGACAATAAGTTATGTGATGCTTGCATGAAAGGCAAGCAGGTAAAAGAATCATTCAAATCAAATAAAGAAGTATATACAACTAAACCTCTTCAATTGTTACATATGAATTTAGTTGGTCTAACAAGAATAAGAAGCCTTGGAGGAAAATATTACACATATGTCATTTTAGATGACTTTAGTAGATTTACCTAAGTAATGTTCCTAGCATCCAAAGATGAAGCTTTTTTATTCTTTCAGGTATTTACTAAACGTGTACAGAATGAATAAAGCTCTTATATAGTAGTCATAAGGAGTTAGATGAATACCTAAATTCTTTAAACTTTCTCTACACCAAGAACACCTCAACAAAATAGAGTAGCTAAAAGAAAAAACAGATTCTTGCAAGAGATGGCAAGGACAATGTTGAGTGAATATAGTCACCCATAATTTTTTTGGGTTGAAGCAATGAACACAGCATGCTATATTATTAAGAGAATTTTTATTAGGTCACTATTCAATAAAACCCCATTTGAATTATATTATGGCTAGAAATCAAATATATCATATTTTCATGCTTTTGGGTGTAAATACTTTATTCTCAATAATGACAAAGAAAATTGAGAAAAATTTGAAAATAAATCTGATTAAGGCATCTTCCTTGTTATTCTATTGTTAGTAAAATATTTAGAATCTACAATCTGAAGAGTAAGACTGTAGAGAAATTTATTCATGTAAAATTTAATGAAAATACTAACTCATTTATAAGGTTAAGTGATTTTGATGATGAGCCAGGTGAACTAATAACCTCAGTTGAGAAAATGAAAATACAAGACAAGGAAGTAGAACCTTTTTAATCAGAAACACAGATAAATGAAGAAGATATAGAAAATGAATCATCCATCACTGAGTAAACAATGAAGGTAATGATATTTTTCACAAAGATTGGAGATTTATGTATGATTACCCTGAAAGTCAGATAATTGGTGATGTATATGACTAAGTTAGTATCACTAAGTATGTGATAATTTTGCTTTTTTTTAAAAATAGAACCAACTTATATAGAACAAGCTTTAGAAGATGAAAATTGGATTTCAGCTATGCAAGAAGAATTAGACTAATTCAAAAAAAATAATATGTGGACCATTGTTCCAAGACCAACTCATCAATCTGCTATGGAAACTAAATGGGTATTTAGGAACAAATTAGATAAATATGGAATTATAGTAAAAAATAAAGTAAGATTAATAGCAAAAGGGTACTGTCAGGAGGAAGACATTAATTTTGATGATTTTGATGAATCATATGCTCCTGTGCAAGGATTGAAGCCATTAGAATGCTTTTTGCATTTGTATCCTTTATTAATTTCAAGTTATATCAAATGGATGTCAAGAGTACATTTCTGAATAAATTTATTAATGAAGAGGTCTATGTAGAATAACCACCTGGGCTTGAAGATCTTCATAATCCAGAACATGTATTCAAAGTCAAGAAAGCCCACTAAGGTTTAAAATAGGCTCCTAGAGCCTGGTATGAAAGGCTAAGCAAAATTCTCATTGAGAAAGGTTTTTCAAGAGGCAAAGTTTATACTACTCTCTTCATTATGTATGTAACAAAGGATATTTTTATAGTTCAAGTATATATATTAATGATATAGTATTTAGTGCAACTAATAAAAATCTTTGCAAGAAATTTTCTAAGACAATGGAGAAAGAATTTGAAATGAGCTTGATGGGTAAACTCAACTTCTTCTTGGGACTGCAAATTAAGCAGATGAAAGAAGAAATTTTCATTCACCAAGCCAAATATACAAAAGAACTGCTAAAGAAATTCAACATTGAAGATGAAAAAAGGTATGAGACTCCAATGAGCACTTCAGTAAAAAATGGACAAAGATGAAAGAGGTAAGTCTATTTGCCAAAAACTTTACAGAAGCATGATAGGATCTCTGGTATATTTAACTGCTAGTAAACCTGATATAATGTTTAGTGTATGCATGTATGCTAGATTCCAATCAAAACCAAAAGAGTCATATCATATTGCTGTAAAAAGAATATTTAGATATCTTTTAGTGCACCTAATATTGAATTATGGTATCAAAAAGGTTCAAATTTTAATTTAATAAGTTACTCAAATGCAGATTTTACTGGATATAAAGTAGATAGAAATAGTATCTCAGGATCTTGTCAATTTTTAGGAAGCATGATCATTTCATGTTTTCTAAGAAACAAACGTCAGTTGCATTATCAATTGTTGAAGCTGAATATAAAGCAACAGACAGTTGTTATGCATATATCTTATAAATGAAACAATAACTAAAAGACTTTGGCCTTAATTTTATTGAAATACCTATTAGATGCGACAATACTAGTGTTATAAATCTAACCAAGAATCTAATTCTATATTCCAGAACTAAATATATAGAAATCAGACATCATTTTATTAGGTACTATTTTCAAAATCATGACATTAACTTAGAATTTGTTCTAATAGAAAATCAACTAGTAGATATCTTCACAAAACTATTACCAAAAGAAAGATTTAACATGATAAAAAGAGAATTAGGCATACTAGATCCAAGTGCATAAAATGTACAATTCATTAAAATAAAATATTTATAATAACATCTTTATTACAAAAAAATTATTCAAATAATCAGTAAGAGCATCTACTACAACTTTTAGCTCCTCAATACACTGATTAGCTTCTGCTAATTCTTCTTCAAGCTTCTCCATGCGCTCCATTTTAGCACCCCACCGGTCAACACTAACCAGAATGAGTACTACTTTTTAGTCAACCAATTGTCTCCCCACAGTCACAAGATCGAATAAATGAGTAAGGCTTACACAAGCACAAACTAAATCACTATAATCATATAAATGACCACAATCCACAAGATATAACCTAATATAAGTACATGTCTGAATAAGTTATATCATTTTTTTGATACATACAATCTTCCATCAAAATTAATAATTACAAAATGTCCTACATAAATCATATACATCCCGTGTATCTACAAAACTCAAATATATTATATAAAATATTTCAACTATTTAGGCAGTATCAATTCTCCTTGTCTGAAGTCCCAACCTCAGATTGAGTTCCCTCAAGTAAACCTGTTATGATTTGAAAATAGGATTAGCTGGGCAACTCAGTAAGTAAGTAAAAAAAAAGCAACAGATGACTTCCCTTGGTCACATTTGAACCATCACTCATCTGTTCGTCGGTTAATCATATCAAATATAGTTATAAATTTCACACAAGATTTTACATAAATTATAGACATCAACCAATCCCATGATCATACCCAACCTAATGCCATGTCCATGAATCTTGGGCTACCATATAGCCTCACAAAAGCAACAATTATGTAGCATGAACAAGCACTCTCAAATCATATCATGATTGCAAATTCACATGTGAACATATCATATATCTACCCGATCGAACACCTTATTACTCAGATTATGTGCATCTCATACCCATGCCACATACCTGCCCGATCAAATCATGTGCATCTCATCTCATCACATCTAGCCATTTAGGCTTATCTCTTGGCCATACAAGCTGGGTAAACTGCCCCATCATCATCATCATGTATATATCTCAATCACTCATGTTATCTTATATGATGCATACCAAATGTCATATCATGTATCATCTATCACATATGGCCTAAGGCCTATTTCATGTATCATGTAACATCACTAATATACACAACTATGATTCAAATACTTTAATATATCATGCATGCTCTAGACTCACCCAATAAGGTACATAATTAAGACATACCCTTCACTTAGGCATTCCATCAAATATATGTGGAACCAGATTCACAAAACCATAAATTACAATAGAAAATATGAAAAAAATCATATAATCAATGCAATAAAGCCTCATTCCAATCATTTAAACTAAGAGCTCAAAAGATAAATTCAATACAATTTGTTGTAGCCCAAATACAATGCATAAAAGTTATATAAATAGAAAAAAAAATTTGTATGAGTTTAGAAAATTATTTCCTCCTTACCCAAAATTTAAGGATTTAAGTTTCCGTATAAACCCTTACCTCCTAAGACTTTCTTACAACTTTTCACTTCCAGATGCTTTAAACTTCAGGCAATATAAATTTCCTTCTTTCAAAAATAGTTATTCTCCTACAGGTGAAAATTAATTTAACTTCACTATTCAATATTCACTATTCATTGTTCACTATTTACTGTTTACTATTAACTATTCTTTGATCATTATTCATTATACACTGTTCATTATTTACTATTACTATTCACTATTCACGAGTATTATTCATAGTTAAAATCACTGTTTAAAAATACAATACATGTACTATTCAAAATTACTATTCACATGTACATTTCATAATTACTATTCACAGCGTCCAAATTTCATTTCCATTTTTCTCCATAAAAGCATATATACACTATATCTCCTGAATTCAAACCGTAGGATTCATTCTACATTATGAGATGTTCATTTTAAGATGTATGAGTTATATTAAAGTCTTCCAACTATATAAAAATCTGATGATATTTTTTTTTCAATGGATAGAAACTTCATAAATTAAATTATGATTTTACATCTAAATGCTTCCAAATTCTCAGAATAGCATAATACATATGAAATACAACTATTTAACGGATTAGATTAACAAAAAGATTAGACATAGCCTACTTACCTCGATTTCTTCGCCTGTCTTTCTTCTCCCAGCTTTCCTCTCTCCCTCTAGCTTTCTCTCTCTCTCTCTCTCTCTCTCTCTCTTATAGTGGAAGCATTCCGCTGCCAAAGGCTAACAACGCGCTTTGAATGCGGCTATCAACCACCACATTTAATGTGGGTGTTACGAAAGAAAAGATTTTTAGGTAATTAAGATGTTAAATTATCTTAAAAAGCATGTAAAAAGGGATAAAAATTTGTATACAAAAAGAATAGGAAAAGGTAAAAACGTTTTCCGCTCTTTTTTTTTTCCTTATTACAAAACACGATTTGACATATATACCTTATTTGCTTGTCTATTAGCTTCTCATGTAAATTTATATACCATCTCATGGTAACCCTAAAACTCTCATTTCGCTTAATTGAAAACGAAGTCGCGTGTGACATTAGGATTTGCTCTCTAGAGAGGATGACACGGTAGAATAAAGATGTGGAAAATGCTAAATCTTCATTTATAAATGATGTTTTCTCAGGCACGACATCTGAGTTGACCAATGTTCGTTTTTGCTCATGCTAATCTTACTTATTTCTACTGTTACTGACATTTTTAATCTGTGTTTAAGGTCATCATTGGTATCATTTTCTCGTATTGTTGATATTAATTTTCTTGCTATTCAATTCCATTCTAAACAAATTCATTCCACCCAACAGCCCAAAATGAAAATTTGTGGAATAAAGAAATAATAAAAAAGTAAAAATAATAATATAATATGATAGATAGTAATAAATTAGAATAAAATAAAAAATAAATAAATAAAGTTTTTGGATTAAAAAAATGGAACTGCACTATGTTTCAAATCTGTCTATTTAAAATGTTTTAATTGTGATTTACTCCATTTTTACCTAAAATCATATAAGCCAAATATTCTATGAATCACCCCAATAAAAAAAATCATAGAAACTAAATGTATTTAAAATTTATTTATTTACCGCAAAAAGTATGCATTTAAGGATTTGAATAATATACGTGATACAGTATATAAGTCATCTATAGTGTTAAAAACGGATATCTCCCTAAGTAGTTTCCTTTAGTATGGCCGACCAAAATGTTTGATTTGTATGAATTTTGGTGGGAAATAAGTAAATCACAATCACAACATTTCACACAGTTGGATAAATTCAAGACATTAACGTTTTACACAGTTTGATAACAACCCGGAGCTCAGGATTGCAAAGCATTGGCGTCATGGGGGATAAGGATTGAAATATGAAGGATAATGAAAAAATATAAAATTGTTAGGTAGTTAAAATTTTTTATCACATTAAATAGGGTAAAAAAATAGCCCATTTGGGCCCATCTTATTTGCCACTCCTTTTACAAGTTGGGAATCCAAGAAATCGCAATGGGGAGGTCGGAATGATCAATTGAGATTGTGAAGAGGCGGTCAGAGTCATCCAAAGTTCCAAACAAAGATGATTTGACATGAAAAAACAAACAGATGACATCATACCGAGTGTTCACATTAAATAATGGCTCATCGATTGGCCTATTTGGGGATTATGATTCCTGAAATCCTGAACAGCATAATTGAAATTTTGATTATTTGACTAGGGTTGGATTTATCAGATTTTTGTGTTGTGATTGAAATGGACTTCATGGCAACTTTGCATACAAGATAGCTTGTTTTTCCTTTGTTGGAGACACCTTATAGAGATGCTGTACGTAGTCCTCAACCATCAACTTCTTGTAACGAGGCTCACCATCAACGGGCCCTATGACTTCTTTCGACGGTGGAGTGTAGAACAGAGCGACAGAGAACCGCTCCCAGTCCACAATTACCCTGTGCCACGGGCTTTCAAATCTACCATTGCTCATGATCTCTAGCAAATCTCCCACGCCTATCAGCAATGATCCAGGTGGGGCTGGAATTCGTACCCATCGGCCATCTTTGAGCACTTCAAGGCCGTCTTTGGAGTCGAATTGCAGGAGGAGAGTGAGTGCACTAGCATCTGTGTGTGGGGTCACGCCCACTGCAAAATCTGGCCGTGGGCATGGTGGGTAGTAGTTCACCCGGACGTTGATCACGCTTTCAGCAGGCGGAAAATGGTGCATGAAGCTTTGCTCATCAAGCATCAGGGCTTTTGCCAGGGCTTGGAGAATGCCATCCAAAACCCTTCTGGCTTCCTCCACGTAATCCTCCATTACTTGCCTGCCATGATTCGGATTTAGTTGCAGGGTCAACAGGCCAGTGGGGCAACTCCCACCATGTCCTGTGCAGGCAGGTGTCATGACCCAGACGAAGGATAGAAGAAAGGGATTTCTAGTCTTGAACTGACAATTACTCCCTTTGTAACAGAAATCTTTCTGGGCCGATGTTTCGGCAGCCTATTTTAGACATTTGGCCCAAAACTAGGCTTCTCTTTTCTGCCAACAATTTTTATTTGGTTTATAGGTTACAGTTAAACCCGTGGCTTTGGGTCAACTTCAAGCCTCTAATATCATTTATATGAAAATCTAGAGTTGAAATTACTCTAATTTATCCTTAGCTTGGGTCACAAAAGCAGCATTAAACCCATCCCTAAGATTTGCCCCAGCATCAATATCATTCTAATCCACCCATCAAATGGCTAATTCTCTAGAACTTTGTCATTGGATGGGTGAGATATTGCATATACCGATAAGACGAGCCATGCAGTTTTCAGCAGACATATACCTGAAATTACTTGGTTTTTGTGGCCAGACATGGAGTCCATCGGTAGAATTCTTCGGTGCAGCCCTCATGGCAAGACGATCAAGCCAATCCAGCGGTTGATCTTCTGATTTGACAAAGGATCGTCCGTAACCCAAGTTGTCGGTACTTCCATATGATCCCACGCTCTTCTTTTTCTCTTCAAACGAAAGGCCAAAGAATCCCTTAACAACATCCTGTAGAGAGTCGATGACGGTGGAAGGGATGCCATGGGCAGTCACGAAGAACACACCCCATTCTCTGGCACCTTGGGCTAGGCTAGCTATCTCTTGGGCATGGCGATCTGGGTCTGATGTAGCCCGTAAAAGTTCCATGTTGATTGAGGGTGGGATTTGAATGTGTGTGGTGGGAGAAGATGGGTGGGTGGGACGGCCTGGTCTCCTGCTGACGAATCTTTGCGGGAGATGATCGATCCCCTGGCGAGCCAATTCCTGGGCGACTGGCACTTGAGATGTTCTCGTCTGGCCTTGGCTGTCAGTCCATCTCACCTCATGGAAATAGCTCTTCTTCTCCATCTTCTCTTGGATGAAAGAAGGCAGGATGGTCAACAGAAGAAGCTGACAAGCATGACTTGCTGCTGCTGCTGGTGGTGGTGGTGGAGGATAAGGACGGTAGAATAAAGAGGTGGGAAGGGCTAAAATCTTAATTTATAAAGAATAGTTTCTCAGGCTATCTAGCCGAGCCAGCCCATGCTTGAAGGGAATCGCTCGCACCTCATCAAGAAGTGGGTGGTCCGTTTGGATTCACTATTAAAAATTTAAGGAAAAGAGTGAAAAAATAATAAAAATTTAGAAAAGGGATAGAGACGTAAGAGTAATAATAATTTTAAATAAAATAAATAAACATTAAAAAAAACTATTTAGATAGAGAGAGAATGCGGGTTATCTTTGATCACTTGGACAACGTGGCCTTAAGCAATGTGGGGTCCACACTGTATTGATTCTTTTGAATATGTCCGGCTATGTAGAATATTCTAATTCTGATTTACTCCCGTTCTACCTAAAATCAAATAAATCAAACATTCTACTTGATCACGCCAGTTAAAAATTATAGAAATTGAATATTTAGTGCAAAATCCATCATAAGGCCCACTTTATATATTTTATTATTTTTATTTATTAACTCAAAAAGTATGCATTTAATGATTCGGATAATATACATAATATACCAAATGTCATCTATCGTCCCGAAATAATTTTAAACGGCGTCTCCAAAATTCGTTCTAGCATGGCACACCAACATGTCTGATTTATATGATTTTTGGTGCCAAAGAAGTAGATCACAATTACAACATTTTACCCAGTTGGATAAATTCAAGACATTAGAATTTTACACAGTTCGATAAATTAAAAACGTAATATGGACTCCAATTTGCCTACGGTTAAGGAGCAACCTGGAAGTCAGGACTGCAAGGCATTGGTATTGTAGCGAATAAGGATAGAAAATATAAATAATAAGGATTGAAAATATAAATAATAATAAAAAGATGTAAAAATGTTGGGTAATTAAAATATTATATCACGTTAAATAGGGTTAAAAGGAGTCCATTTCCACCCATCTTACTTTCCACCCCTTTTACAAGTTGAAAAACCAAGAAATCTGTTGGAATGATCATTTGCGGTTGCGAAGATGAGAGAGAGAACAAACAAACAGTGATCTGACATCACCCACTGAATTCCGGGATCATGATTCCTGCGATCTTGAATCAAAATAAATGATAATTCGATGATTTGACCATGCTCCCATGAAGTTTGGCCATGGCTCCGCAAAGAGCCGTGCCAAGTTGGAATGATGTTCAAAGTTTGAGCTCTGACGGAAATTCATCAAACCTATTAAATGAAATAGACCAAATCCATATTTAAAATAAGTCTATTAAAGGGAATAGACCTAATGTATCTGCTGCGTCATAACTGGCAGATTGGGTCCTGTTGTAGGGAGACCAAGGAGACATAAAACAGATGCTTGAAAGTCTTTCTTTT
The DNA here is from genome assembly GCA_036873735.1 of Pouteria campechiana. NCBI lineage: Eukaryota > Viridiplantae > Streptophyta > Magnoliopsida > Ericales > Sapotaceae > Pouteria > Pouteria campechiana. Next base: position 12,455 of record JAYJMB010067143.1, read on the forward strand.
AGGTCGGGGCTCAAAACATCATGTGAGTAAATCTTTGTTCTTCTGTTTTCTCGCTTGCCAACTCTCATAATTACGCCTTTTATTCGTGGTAGAGGTCACTCTGTTGATGCCCACATGAGGCCCCCACTAAATATTCTTGTAATTTATCTTGATAGAAGAAGGCCTCGAGGCTTTTTATAAAATGTCCCTCTTTAGAGCATTGCATTTATCTCAGTTTTGGCCTTTATTTCCACTTCATTTTAGAGATTTAGCTGATAATACTTATCATCTGATTTGAATACACAGGTGGGCGTACTCAATTTGCTTTTGACAATCGTTTTAATGATTTATGCCAAAGTGTAGCCTTTTTTGTTACCTAATTTGAAAATCGAGGTGGACACATTCATTTCACAAGTCAAATTGATGTGAGTGTAATTTTTTATACTAGATTTGGAAACCAATGTGGGCATATTTTGCTCATTTACCCAATTTGTATCGAAGACAGCTATTAAAAGGATTTTTGGAGTCTTTAACAAAAATCTTTTGCTTTTATGTCACGAGTTTCACTCTCGAAGGGTGATCTAGCGGCTGGAATATTACATATGCCCCTGAGGAAAGGATACTGGAATCTTGACTGTCCAACAAGGGATTGCCGTCTCGCTTAATTACGGGTGTAAATAGGGTGGGTTGACTTGTGTTAGGGTTAAGTTAATTATAATCCTATTTATAAAAACTTAATTGAATTCTAATCTCAATCTTATTTTTAAAACTCTAACCCAACCCTAAGAATATTGGGTTCATTTCAAATTGACAAGTGTGATTAAAAAATAAAGTTGATATTATTTTTTTTATTTTAAATTTATTTCGAATAAATATTTTAATTTCAATATGATTAAAATATTATTTTTACAATAATTTTTTTATATTTTAATATAAAAATGCTCATTTATATTACCTATGCCATTCTAAAAAAAATCACTCTTAAATTGCTAGGATTTATAATAAAAAAAGAAAATAAAATTTATATTTTGCCAAAAATCCTAATCTCAACTATTGAATCAATCTCAATCACAAAAATAAACTAGCATTTAATAGAAAGTAACTAGATATGTTAAAGAAAAATTAAAAAAACCAAACTATTATTTATATTTTTACTGTTACAATTGGTTATCAAATTTTATTTCAAATATATATATATATATATGCATATATGTATGCATAATTCGAGTTGCTAAACCCCCAACCAATACTAACCTTATTTTAGAATTTGGGTGAGGTTCAACCCTATTTATATAACTTGGATTTTATATTTCTCTAACTCAAACTAATGCATTTTTAGGTTAGATTAGTCAAGTTTAGGTTGAATCCAACCCTATTTAACCTCTTAACGATCAATTACCAGCAAGTCACAATTCCCAGCAGCAGAAACGCTGGCCAAAACATATCTTTGCAATCTGGACCGTACTACTTGTTTCAACATCTCAGCATGCCTCTGGCCAGGTTCCCCTCGATGGTTCAAAAATAAGAGAAATCTCTGATCAACGCCCGAAAACCTCTTTCAATCCATCCGTTTATCAGTGCTATTAATTTATTTTTAAATAAAAATAATTCATCGGATGCCCATCAAGAAATCATGAACTTTCATTTATTTTTAAGTTATTCAATATTTTTGTTAGGGGTGCAACTTTGGTGGTCAGTGCCAATCTTAGTTGACCCTATCCCTACCCTTTTTCTGTCATGGTCGAGCCGATTCAGTTTCAGTTTCAAAATTATTATTTTTAAACTTAGTTTTAGCAAATTAGGAAAGCAAAGAATTTAAAAAAATATATTAAAATAAAAGTAAATAAATATTTTACACAACCCAAAATTATAAACAACATGTAAATATAAGATTTTTAGTTGAATTTTTCAAATATACTTGACAACTAAAAAACTAAATATGAGGATTTAGATACAGAATTACTTTTGCATATATTTTTTAAAATAATTTAAGTGGTTTGATTTAGTTTTGGGTGCCTGGACTTTGAAATCAAGCTTATCCTAATTTTGAATGCAGACTATCCAAATCTATCTTATGAATAATTAAAAGAGAATTTATTCTACCTAAAATTGGATTTATACTGATTACCATGCCCACGTTTCACCCTTGATGTTTTCCCATAACCATTGCATAGTGGCTTGAAAATCAGCGTGATAGCATAAAACAACCCCATCTCCATCAAAGGAACAAAAACCAAAATATTTTTTCTGATTTTAGCTTTTTTTTTAAAACTATCAGTCATCTAATAAAAAAATCATGTAATTTCCGGCCAAACAGCCTTATGATTGTCCAATCCTGACATCTGCTTTGAAATTTGATTTTAATCTTGAGGCTGTCGGCCTCGGCGACGTCGGTGGCGGTACGGTCAAGATGTGACCAGGAAATATCGCCCTATACGCGGACAAAAGCTGACGTGCCACAAACGCTACCTCCCCGGCCGAACAGATGTCACAGCCATGAATCCTGAGATCGTATTGATATTGATACAAATTTTTAAAATAGAGCAACGCATTTAACAAACTTTAGGGCCATGTATGTAAATTATCACACAAGGTTGCATTTGATAAGATATGAAAATGTTATTTTCTATATAAGTAATAAATGGTTGTACGTGATTCACCTCATCATGATGATAATTTTATTTTTCTTATTAATATTTTTAATTATCATAATTATCTTATATTTAATGTATTTTTATTTCAGTTGATATTATTTTTTATTTTACCAACGTCATTTCTCTTATTTTCAATCGGGCCCTGCCGACAGTTGCCCTGTCAGGTATTGCGGATACCAAAAATATCATCCCGTGACCGTTGCTCGAGACAGACTATTTAATCCCAATTTCAAAAATAGACGTGGATGTTGGGTTGGTGAGAAAATTTAATTTTTAACAAAATAAATGTTTTCTTATTGTGTCATATATGTACCAAACAATTTTTTATTTTTTAATATATTTTTATAAAAAAATATCTATTTTATTTTTATTCACACTTTAGCATGCATTACTAATATCAATTCTATTAATTATAATAAAAAATAATTTAAAACTATAATTAAATTTGAAATTATATAGACATACACTTCTATAAATTTGAAATATAAAGCAAATTATTTTACATTGAAAATCTTTGTTTATAATAAATTTTGGATATATTGAGATATGACATATTTTTGTATGGAGTGTGTCGTGGATGCATTTGAAATAGGGTATATTTGAAATATATCTTTTAGATTAATTTGATAACTTAACTATCTTTAATAAATTTAATTATTATTATTATTATTTATATTTTTAATTTTTCATCCTTATTTTTATTAAAAAGTTTGCTTAATGCATGCTCTTTGGTTTAAAAAAATGGATAATGATTGAACATATTGATAACAAAAAGAAAAAAGATGTTGAAAATAATAATAACGTCAAATAAAAAAAATTGGTCGTTGATTCGGTGTTTTTCAAATGTAAAGTTTCCTTATTTTTAAATTCTAGAAAGAATATTTGTCAATAAGTCTCTTTCAGCTTTGTATCTCTTATTTGGACTATTTCATTTGCTACTTATTCAAAGATAATGATGTTTAATTAAGGAATTAAAACGCCACGTGCAATTAAAAATAAAACGCATGAACTAAAAATAGGAAAAAAAATCCTATATTCGAGAACTTGGTATCTGAAGACGGCAAATCCAACGGCTGGTATATGAAGTGAGCCTCAGCTAAAGACCTCCAAGGCCGGGGCATATGAATCATGAAGCAGATGTACGGTCTCCATTCATAATCCAACTTCAAATTCAAGCGTAGTCTCGTGGCCCACCGAATCCAAGAACATATTTCAAGAGCATATTCCAAAATCCCTTTCCTCAGTTCTTCTCTCTCGTATTGAAAGGGAAATGTGGGAAATCGATCCCCTTTGAAATCTCACGATTCTCCCAAATAGTTATATTATTATTTTTTATATAAATCATAGAATCGCTATCTTTCCTCCCTGCGGAGTTCTTGGAGAATCCGTCGTTAGATTTTGTTCCTGCAGTTCTGTTTCTCTGATCCCCGGTACGCAATGTTTGATCCCTCTCGCCAGTTGGGTTTTTAAATTCCGTGCAGACTTTGAATTCTGCATTTGGGTTTTTTTTTCCGGCACGGAATCTCGGATTTGTTGGTGGTTTTTTATGATTTGCATGAAAACTTTCGATTCCCCATCTGGGTTTTTGTTTTATACGGAGATTTGATTTTCTCGTGTAGTTGTTTTGTTCTTGTGCAGAGATTGGACAAGCTGATGCATTTTTGTTCTGTTTTCTTCCTGGAATTCTATTAATTTTGCTTTGATTGTATCTTTTGGTTGCATTAAGGGAAAAATGGATGGCGATTTGATGACATCGGGGGATTCGAGTTCTTTGGATACAACCGAGAATGAGTGTTTTGTACGTGAAGATGGAAATCGTTTTCCGTCAAAGAAAGGCGAGGGGAAGCGGTTGTGGAAGAAAGTGAAGTATCAGCTGGTGGAATATCATTGCTTGCCCAGTTATTTGAGGGATAATGAATATATACTTGGTCACTATCGATCCGAGTGGCCCCTGAAACAGATCTTGCTCAGCATCTTCACCATTCATAACGAGACGCTGAACGTCTGGACGTAAGGATTCTGCACAGAACTTTGGGTTTTCGTATGGAATGGATTATCTTTGTGTTGGGTGGCTCTAATTTTCATTTACACATTTATGTTTCATTAAAGGAGTGGTCTTTGAGGGGGATTGTTTTGCTTATCAGATGAGAATTTCTGCAGATTGCTGTTAGGCTCTTGATGATGCTTCATGCATTTGTTTATAGAGGATTACAGCTAGGACTTTTAACGCAAAGTTAGTATCCCTCTACAGATGTAATGAACTAGTGGTGTTTGAAATTTTGTAAAAAGTGGGTTCTTCAACCCTTAGGTTTGCCTGTCTACTACAAAATCTCGCTGGTCTCTAGTATCGCAGTCAGACCTGCATGTGCCAGAGATATTGCCAATCCATGTATTAGCTGTCCTTCATTCCTACAGGTCATTCCACACTTGTGATTGGATGATGAGATCTACATTTCCCTTGGCTTATGGGTGTGCTCACATGAAATGATTGCAGTTTGTTGGAAGTAGTGGTAATTTATTGATCCATTGTCCCACTATTTTTAGTGTTAACCTGATGGTTAATGAGCCAACAGTTGAGCTATGATCCTGATATCTATGCTTCGATTCTTGCGGAATGATGCAATATTTCTTTTCCCCTTTGGACGCTGCCATTTGAAGACCAGGACCATCACCTGCATGTGCTTGTTGACAATCCACCCAGTGTGCTCCACAACATATTAAAGGTATTGATGGGTAAATCCTTGTGCTGTTGATAACATGCACAATTAATGGGAGGCGCTGTGACCGCTTCTTTTATCCGCATGAGTGTGGAACAATGCAATATTTCTTTTCCCCTTTGGAAGCTGCCACTGAAAGGTTAGGACCATCATCTGCGTGTTCTTGTGGACAATCCACCCAGTCTGCTTCACAATATATTAAAGTTACTGATGAATAAATCCTGGTGCAGTTGATATCATGTAAGATTTATGTGTGGGGCTGTGACCTTGTTTTGCCTATCAACAAGGTGCAACTTGAAACTTAGTTCCATGAAATTTGTTTCTTCTTGCAAAACAATGTTCCATTGAACAATTTGTTTGGAATAATTTGGTTGAAATACTACTGTTCTGAATTCTGAGTGCGAAAACGCCTTCTCATGCATCCATTTCTCTTGCAGGCATTTGATTGGATTCTTTCTTTTTCTTGCCCTGACGATATATACGGCAATGAAAGTCCCACGGGTTGTAGATCTCCACTCTCTACAGCATTTGCCAGATGTTCTTAAAAGAGCCGATCTACACAAGATGCAGGAACTCATGGCCTGTCTGCCTTCCATGCCAAACATGTCTGATTTGCAAAGATTGAGAGATGAACTGAAGGACATCCTTCCATCATTATCTGGTTGGCATGTTCCTGAACTTCTTAGAAATTGTTTGCCTGAGAGATTTTCTCACTCCAACCACACCAATGCCTGCGTTCTGGTATGCTCTATGCTAATCAGATACCATTTTCTTGTTTACGCTAAATTTTTGTACCATTTTCTTGTTTACACTAATTTTTTGTTTAGTTAAGGCTAGACAATAATGAAAGAATCATTTCTTATTGACTTTTTGCCACATGCTAATGCACTATCGTATATATGATGCTTAAATTGAGGATGTTCAATGCAATGCCTCTGATTGTCCCATCTTCATTTACCTTGATTTAGGGAGCTCACCATTGGTCTATGCCCCACCTTTATTCATTGTTGTCCTTTGATTTAGTGGGTCCAATCATTTGGCGGTCTATGTCCTGGTACATCCTCTATTAGTGATGCTTACCCATCTAATTAGGATTTTCAAGCAACATAAATGATATGTTATGGAGTAAGGTGAATTGGAGAACTATAATATTCCATCAACCATGGGCCTTACCGTATGAGCATACTGGTCCAGCAGAAGTGTTCCTCTTAATGAGCTCTTGATTGAGTGTCAAACCAGTAACTAGACCACTGAGTCTTTATTCCACTACTCTATTTTGTATCTATTTTATTACCTTACCGACATCATTTTTGCTCTGCTGTCATCGTTTCCTCCCATTATTTGTGTAAACATTAATGGACTCTTGATTTCTCATGTTGCATTGGTTGACATCTGAATGGATTTAGAATGTTTCATTTAGCTTGTCGAAATTGTTGCGAGTAGAAAGCCCAAAATTCATGTCTTCCATAGTTGCTCTGTGCTAACTCAGGTGCTGTCCCTTACTCAAACCATACTACAGATTGCTTCTCAGCTATTTATAATTGAAAGCATTTATGCTGCATGATTGAAAAACTCTATTATTCATAAAAACCAAGCAAATCATCATAAATACTTGGTGCACACTAGAGCTCTGCATGAGACAGTGCCCTCAATGGAAAATACCCTGTGCAGATCTAAGATTTCCTGTAAAGCCATATTTTTACGGCTTGAATGAATGTCCCAAGTTGGGCTTGCTACCATCTCATTCAGCCTGTGTAAATGTGATCTTTGCATCTCTGCTGAGCTGCTCTTGGGCTTGCTATATGCACTTCTTATATTTCCTGCAGATGGAGCTAAGCTACACATAAATGCAGTGGCATTTACCTGTATGATCATAGGCTAATTATTTTGGAGATCATGATCACTGCTATTCTTCTGATTTTTCATTGTCATTGTCGTTGTTCTTATTTTCTACAGCCTATTTGTTTTTGGAAAATTGCAGCATGCTGTTAAAGAAGATGTGGCTAATATGATAGCCCCCTTACTTCTACGGCCCATCACTCGATGGCCTTTTTTTGCTTTCCTAGGCGGGGCCATGTTCTGCCTCCTTTCCAGCAGCACATGCCACCTTTTTTCCTGCTACTCAGAGCGCCTCTCCTACATCATGCTTCGCCTGGATTATGCGGGTATTGCTGCCCTGATCTCGACCTCCTTCTACCCACCTGTCTACTATTCCTTCATGTGCAACCCCTTCTTTTGCAATCTCTATTTGGGGTTAATCACTGTCCTGGGCATTGCTACTGTCTTGTTCTCTCTCCTGCCAGTCTTCCAGAATCCTGAGTTCCGGACAGTGCGGGCTTGCCTATTCTTTGGTATGGGGATATCAGGAGTGCTCCCCATACTTCACAAGCTGAAATTATTTTGGGACCAGCCAGAGGCTCTCCACACCACAGGATATGAACTGCTGATGGGTGCTTTCTACGGACTCGGTGTGCTGGTTTATGCAACAAGGATTCCAGAGCGGTGGATGCCTGGGAAGTTTGACATCGCGGGTCACAGTCACCAACTATTCCATGTGCTGGTTGTTGCTGGTGCTTACACACATTACCATGCCGGACTTGTATACCTTAAGTGGCGGGATTTGGAAGGGTGTTAGAATATCAAATATTGGTTTACTCTTACTGCTATTTAGTAAACAGGTAAAACGAGGAAGATGGGGAGGTTAGTTCACTTGTCTTGCATACAGGGAAAATGTATCACATACAGAATCTGAAAATAAGCTGTATCGGTTACATGCCATGATAAGTTTATAACGTTGTTTCTCCCCTTTGATCTTAAAATTGCTTAGATAATCTAATTTTCTGAGTTCTGTCAGCCAACATCATTCTTCAATCTTTTTCTGAAGGTGACTTATCAAGAAAAATGTTTGGGAGATGATCTCATTTACCGAGTTTCCAAGCAGTTGGAAGATTTAAATCATTATTGTGCTAGCAGGCACATGGTCATGCATTTATCTTGGGTGAAACTAAGACAAGAAAGGAGTTCTCATGTTGGCCAAAATGGGTAAACGGTGATGGGAATGGCGATTGTTGGCAGGGGATCAGAATCCCAGATGAAGAATGCCCTGGGGTTTCCCCAGGGATGCCCTCACCATCATCCACTCTCAGCTTGATAGAAAGTTATAACAAATCATCCGTCGTACTACAATCACTGTCATTATGGAAATTGGGATTGTTATTATCATAATATTACCAAACTGATTGGTATCACTTGTTCATGTCATTTCCTGAAAACCGCACTCACAATCCAATTAGCAAGTATCGGAAATTAGATGAACATTTGAAAGGTACCAAATCAAAAGCTCAGCCTAATCAAATGATGTCATCTTAGCCCCAGTTAACCATAGCCATAAACTTAAGCAGCCGCTACATAATTTTATTTTATTTTCTGCATTTCATTAATTCATCACTCAAAATATAGCCATACTTGGGGACCAGGCCCAAAATCATTAGCATTCCTTTATTTATTTGATGCAAACATATAAAACATCAGATTTTTTTTTTATAACCAACAGCACCAACATCATTGCTTGTTTGGTAAAAAAAAATTGCACACTTAACATACAAAGAAGATATTTAGTTGGGAATTCGAAGATAGATGGGAATGGGGTTTTCTGGAGTGGGATCAGAATCCCAGACGGAGAATGCGCTGGTGGAGTTCACCCATTTATCCACCATGTGTGGGTAGTGGCGGTTCAGCACATCTTTCAGGTTCTCTGTTGTGTTTACCCACTTCAGACCTACTTCAGTATATGTCTCTTCATTGAAATCACTAGTGAAAAAACTATCCGCTTCCGGTCTCCTGTACACACACACAGATAAAAGTTAATAAACCAAACCACAACAGAATGAACGGATGGAACAAGGATTCAGGCCCAGTGCTTTGTTCCTTTTCAAGATCATGCTAAAATCCCAAGTACCTTGATGCCATCTGGAGAAAGATGTAAAAAGCCGTCTCACTAATGGCGTAGCCCTTGATCTTCTTCTCAGCCATGAGACCAACTAGCAAATCAAGGCTCTCTACATCGTTGTCGTAGACTTCCCGAAGAACAGCAATAGCTTCCTCATCGTCGGTCAGATCTTCCCATTTTGTGATTGGAAGCATGAACAGGTTCCTTCGGAATTGGTTGTAACGAGCAACATTTCTCTCCCTGTCCCTATATACTGTTTGCAATTTCAAGCATTAGAATGAGAGAAATATTCGTGACAAGATTAAAATGGGTAGGCTGTTTTTGGGTGTCCACCAATCGGGTTGCAGCCAAATAATCCAGCTCTCGTTTCAACTCCAACTTGGAGCTGATCATGAAGCAGCAATTCCAGGTCATTGGCATCCAAGCACGCTGTTGAAAAATATTAATTCATTAAGATGGGTACTGTGTTTAATTACTTTCGAGTGCTGGCAAGTCAACATGGTCAGGCCTATTTTTCCCATCGACATCCTGTGGAATGAGGTCCCTCATCCATTGCGGGTAGTTCCAAAGCTCCAGTGCAACGCATGCTTGGTGGCCCATCGACACCATCTGGGTCTCAAATCCGATGCTCCCAATCTTTTTCTCCCCTTCAAGTCCAGCTAATTCACTCATTGGGACCCTACATGAATTTTTACATTTTTCAGCTTATTTGTTGTGCAATAATCTGGTGTTAAACTATACAAAAACGCATAATTATATATAAAAAGTAACCTTTGGTCTTAATTGGACGAAGTAGCTTAATTATGTTAAGACATGCATGCTATAAAATATGAGTTTGTTGCCTCCTACCATTTAATCCAACTCATGAAGATTTCCTTTCATACAAATGTTGAAAGGTTTCAACAAATTTCAGATGGATCAAGGTGGTTTAAGAGGGATTTTCCTGGAAAAGAAAAATCCGGTAGTCGTAATTGCTGGCAGGATTAAAATAAAATCTCGATAAAAGCATCACACAGCATCGCTAGCCACAAATGGAACTTTCGTGGCAAGTTAGTGTTTTTGATTGGGTGTTGTAGGGCCTACAGTTCTCTACTTTTTACCCCATGCACATGTTACTATTCATATACACCCTATAATTTTATCTTTTCTATTATCACTGTTATTTTTTAATTATTATTCTTATCTTTTTAAAATTAATTTCACATATTTATTTTTTTACTTTTCAATCATTTATTTTTATCTCTGTGATCATTCTTTTATTTTTTCATATAGACCAAGTACACTATTCATCATTTTTGTCTTTTGACTTTATTATTTAAAAAGCGATTCGATTGAGTGGGGAATAATTAAGCCGCCAAATTAAAAACAAAAGACGTGCATTTTAAAGGATCCTCTTATTTTAGCAACCAAACATGCTTGCCACATGGGCTGCCGATATATATGAACATTGCAAGTGGGTCTTTAACAAGATAATGTTTCTATCAGTTCTAGTGGCTTTGAAAATTCCCATCGAATGACATGCATTGAGCAAAAAGAAGCCCTCAAAAGCAGTTGGAAGAAATGCACGTATGCGAACGTGTATGCATCAATGCACTGGAAAGTAAGGAACCAAAAACACACCGTTTAAGAATTGGAGGCGATTTATTCTCCCCAGGAGCAGAGTCTATGTCCCTGAGCAAGAGATCATCAGGAATGAGAGAATGCATTCTATAGACACTCACAAATTCCTCAGTAAGTGAATAAGGAACGCCATGGTTATTTGGTTTTGGTGCCCCTACGAAACCACTCAAGTATGTATTCCCAGTGTGCCCGAAGTAATCCTTGAATTTCTTCCCAAGTAATCCATACCTGCAATACAGAAGCAGCAAAACGTTTTAAGGAAATGAAGTCGTAGACAAATGCACAGCACTCAACGCTTAAGTGCATCTGAGAAACACCCACCAGTTAGCTCTCAATCCGGCATGAAGAGTATCCATCTTCAGCAGCTCAATTGTCCAATCAATGGTGTGTACCTTAGCAATGATTGCAGATGTCACCAGTCTTGCATATCGGTATAGTTCGTCATCGTCGAGATCAGGGTAGTTACGCTGCAGGATTGTTTCAATCAAGCTATGAATTTAATGCAATCATAGTTCAACGGATTGTGCTTAAGCTAGGTGAAAGGACAACGATCAAGATCGGAAGCAGCGTAATCGACTAAAATGGGTTCTGGGAGTTTTATCCTCACCTTAAGCTTGTCGCAGACTGCATTATGCTCTTTAACGAAAAGCGCTTGCAATACGGAAACACCAATCCAGCTATTTCTCACGTCGCCAGATATCAACACACCATCATCATCATGTGGGAGAAGACCGTCTTCTGAGATTTTAAGCTTCCCATCTTTAAAGGTCCGAACACGTTTCAGCCTCTCTGCATTGCTTCCATAAATAGCGCTACCATCCCTGAGACGTATATCCATGTTAATCAACCTCCACTAATAACACTTCTCAGAAGAATAGAAGCAATAATTGTCTTTCTAACAATCGGGTAAACAATGTCTGCAGCTTTACTTAGGAAATGGAAACACAAATAGGCTGGCTTTCTGTGCGCTCTTTCTCTCTCTTCCCAGCGTCTCTTTGTTTTGTGGTGGATCCGCCAATGGGAAAACGCAGGTGGCGGAAGGTATCTTTTTTTCCCTCTCTTTAATAATTGAGAGGGAGAGGCGGATGTGTGCAGATCTTGGAATTCAGCGTGTGTGCGAATACCATGGAGCATTTGATGCCAATTATTGCCTGTGGTTTTTTTCTTTGTCCCACTTTTGCTTTTGCTTTTCGTTTTCAATTTCCTGTTTGTCTTTCGTTGTTTGATATGGCTGGCCTTTCTTCGTGCAGCCCCCACCGGGGCTCCTGCACATCGATTAGTTGAAATGCAGGACTACGCTCGTTGAAGCGTTGAAATCCCAGGAATTTGGCCTTCGTGAATCCTACGCGGATATTTATGCTCGCCTGGGCTGTATGTGTATGCAGAGATGAAATTCTTCTTGCGACTGTAATTTTCAAGTAGAAATGTTTTTGGCTGCAAAAAAAAAAAAAAGGATTATGACTGTGAGTAAACACTTACCACCATGCCGTCCTGATGTTGAGATGGCCTTCCTTGATTTCGTAAAATCCT
>JAYJMB010067154.1:0-24903 GCA_036873735.1 Pouteria campechiana
ATATTTAGGAATCAAATAGGTGCAAAAGATGAAGTATTAGGAGAATAAAATATGACATTTTGCATTCTCATCACCATGTAACCATACAATCTCTTTCTGATAGATCCATGTATACCTTTTAGCAGTAAATGTAGTCTTGACTGGTATAAAATGAGCAGATTTAGTTAGTCTATCAACAATGGCCCATATGCGGCCAAACCCTATAGTCACCTTTGGTAAAATAGTGACAAATCCATTGTTATATCTATTCATTTCTATTGAAGAATTTGAATAGATTGCGTAAATCTGCCTAATCTTTGGTGCTCTACCTTAACATCTAGCACACTAGACATTTAGCCACATATCTGGCGATATCATTCTTTATACCCTACCACTAGTATTGAGACTTCAAACCACTATACATTTTATTTCAACTAGGATGGATGGTATATGGAGACTAATGTGCTTCCTCTAGCACTTTTTGCATTATCGTTGATTGCTTAGTAAGCACCAACTGATTCTTGTACCTCATAAGATAGTCTGCACTAATGAAGAAGTCCAGCAACTCATTTTGCTATACTAATAGCTTCAATTTCTAGAATTCTTCTCCTGATGATCCTCTTGAGCTGCTCTGATCTCATCTACTAAGGTAGGATGAATGCTTAATTGACACATTTGAGTAACTAGTCTCTTCCCTCCAACCTTGTAACACCCCCACCCTATGTGTTTTAACCATCTAACAATTTATGCTCTATTGGGCCTATGCAGGACATTACCACTTCCCTTCTTAATAAGGAAAGTCTTCCAATAACCCCATTATTCCCTATTTTAAGGGAAACTTTTGCCAAAAATTGGGCAGAATATCCTCTGAATTATCAATATTTAAAACCTGATATACAAACATTCAAACTAATAATTTTTTATTAGTAATATTCACAATTCAAAATCATACACAAAATTACAATTTTAATAAATATAATTCAAATCATAATTAACTCACTAGCCAAACCTACTTTTAGCCCAGAATTTATATCATACTATGATGGCAATACACTATAGGGAAACTATATCATGTATTACAATATGATACATCATCTACTATTTTTAAGCTACTATCATATAATTACAATATGATTTATAATTAATTACCAATATACAATGGGATTCCAATCCCAACATATAGTCATACACAAAATATGTCTTATACTCTTTCTTATCACCGCATAAAATATGTCTTCTAATCTTCTTTACCAATCACAATCCATAGTGGGAATTTTTTACTTGGCCTATCAACTAAAAATTTAAAAGAAGAAGATGTGAGTCCATGCAACTCAGTAAGTAGACACAATTAATAGAAGTCAAGTCAAATTTTACATAATTTAATTCAATCATGATCAAAGATGTAATAAGTCAATCAGATTATGAGGACGTTATCCTCATTATTCTAATTCAATATTCTATGCCTATCAGGCATATCCAATCACAACGTATCTCATATACAATAAGACAACTAATTAGGGGATGACTTTTATCCCCCAAATAAACAATATATACATATGCTCATTCGATAATCCAATATATCATTTCAAACCAAATAAGTATAACTTAAGGGAATATCTATTATTCCCATACTGTATCCTTTACCAATTCATATAGAAACTCATTTACAAGAATAATCAAATACGCACTATGCCAACCAACATTTCATAATTCAATTCAATGGATATTAGTTATCCTCCCTAGCATTGATTTCATCACAACCTAATATAAACATCTATCATAACAAATATGGGATATTCAATATCCCCAATCAAAACACATAAGCCCTGATTCAACTCAATGGGATAATTCTTATCCCAGCCAATCATACATTAAATTCAAAATAAGGGGCATCTACTTGCTTTCAGTGATCCGCTATATGTTTCTCAAGATCCATATCTCTTTTCATCCTTCTTAGATCATCCTATATAAAGCAATAATCCCATGTATTTATAAACATAACTTAAACTGATTCATTTCAAATTATTGAGTTAGATACCATGATTGATTCATTGCTAATCCCTTATGTTTTCTGAATGCATAATTGCATACTTATCAATATATAATCAAAAGCCAATATATTCAACATTTAGTTAACCTTTCCAACATTTCACTTAAACTTTAAATATATCCCAAATAAATAGCCATTCCTTCCTTTCTATAAGGGTCTTGGAGTCATAATCAAACTTAATTTATCTCTTATTAAGACATTTTATCAAATGACTAATAAGGACAATGTAAATCATAGTATTTCAATCAGGATTCTAAAGGAATTCCATTTCCAACCATATGTTATCATCATATAACATAACTAGTATGTAATTAACTTCAATAACTATCTAATTAGATGGTTAATCCAATCAATTTGTGGCCCATATGGTCCAAACATAAAATTTTCCTTTAATCTTTACTTAGGGCATAGCCCAAAATTCGATTCCATTGGTCTAAATCAATCCATATATGTTCTAAAATGTAATAATCTTGCCATTAATCATTTACCCCATGATTAATTCAACAAAAATTAGGAAATACCCAAATTTTAATATTCATACAAACCCTAGCTCAATAAAATTCACAATTTTTCTTGTCAAATCATCATAATCATTGCATTAATTCATTTATCCTATGATTTATAAGCATATACATCAATTTTATCCCTAAAATCCATATTTTCCAAAATCATAAAAATCAATAATCTGAGAATCAGTTGGTAAATCGTGCTTACCTACACTTATGAGCGTAGCTGACCTCCCCAAACGAATGACCAAGTTCCCGACTCCATATGGCTCCTTCCATTTTGTGGAAATCCGACGTTTGTTCCATTTTCTTCTATTTTTCATGGTTTAAATGGGAAAATTGGGTTTAAATGAAAGATCACAAGTTTATCTAGCTAAGAAGATGAGTTCCTAGCTAAATTAGCAAATAATCAAGTTAAATGTGGCTAGGCCAAAAGGGGAGAATGAACAGAATAGACCAGAAAAAATGGAACAGAGAAATGGCCAAAAATGTTGGCCAACCAACTTAAATTACCGACTGGCATCGCCAATGGCAGCTTGCTGCCGCCGCTTGTCACCACCGACTTTGACCAGTGCCGCCGAGGCCACCTTGCTGGCTAGCCCTATTTTTTGATTTTTCAACATTTTTAAATCATTATTTTCTCATTCTTTTTCCATCATTTACTCAATATAAAAATAACATAATTGCCTTTAATTTGCCTCAATTAGCTTATAAACATGCCATATAATCATACACATATGATTTCATTTCGCTTAATTTCATGAAATTCTCATACACTTCATCCATACTTGATTCATTTCATTGAAAAATCACATTGCTTCATTAATCAACACATAACTAACCCAAAATTAATACCCTAGATGTTACAACCCTCCCTTCTTACAAAAAGTTTCATCCTCAAAACTTTCAATAGCATGTAATGTTCATTATTACCTTAAATTGTCATTCAATTCATAATTTGTATCACTATTCTTACTTAGTTCAACCTAATTCCACAT
Source organism: Pouteria campechiana (assembly GCA_036873735.1). NCBI lineage: Eukaryota > Viridiplantae > Streptophyta > Magnoliopsida > Ericales > Sapotaceae > Pouteria > Pouteria campechiana. Next base: position 3,534 of record JAYJMB010067154.1, read on the forward strand.
CAAAGATATTAAAAACATGTTATTGATCACCGATTTCAAGAATACTTCACAATTTTCAAAAAATAATTACCTATTCCACCAATCTCATGAATTCATCAAATAATCAAAGTTCAGTACTTAGTTTAATGATTTTTTTAATTAATATCCCCACATCTTGAATTGTAACAATGTATCATCATTAACATAATCATGAATTGATCTCAATAGTATCTGAGCACTTTATTTAATCAATCTCTAAGCAAAATAATCAAGTTTTGCAACCTTTATAAAAAGCAAACTATATTCATAAAAACCAAACTAAATTTATTTATCAATATTATGACTTGACATAATCATAAGCAATATCAACAAATACATGTCATAATAAGTTATTTTTCCAACTCATCTTTCATAATAAGGATGGCATCAATTAGGTATTACTCAAACTATACAAGTACAATTCTTATCACAACGCATATAGAGTTTCAATAATTGCAAAAGACAAAATTCTATAACATATCATATAGTCACTTAGATATCAATACCAATACTAATGTAATAGTGTCAAACAATATCAATGCAATCTCACAATCTAAACTATCCAATTTCATTTCATACTACCATCCTCATATGTCTTATCATCCATTCATCACTAAAGCGGTCTCACTTATACAAATGAAACTACTATCATGTGGCCAATGTAAACCACTATATTCATATTTTCATTTGCTTGCTCTCAACCAATACCATGCTCAGAAGGCTACGAACCAAGTGGGCACAGCCACACTCTAAGTGGACATAACAACAAAGCAAATGGCATTAGCCATCATCAAAGTGGACTCAGCCACTAACCAAAGGGACTCAACTATCTTACAACTATGGTGCACTTCGGTCCATCCCTACAATCCCCACTACGAATGTTACAAGATCCATGACAACATACCAATTCCATTTATAGTATCTAGCCATCACTACAACCTAGGGATTGCAAGTTTTCCATCCACACCAATAGAATAAGTAAAGGAGTCTCACACAATTGGCTGATCAGGCCTCTTCACCATCACTTGCGGCATCATCCAACAAAGCCCTGTTATAAGACCCTGCCTTCCAAGGCATTACTCTAGCAGTAATAGGAGAAACCATGACCAATATCTCCCCTGAGCCTGTTTATTTTAACTTATAAATTCATTCATAATAATCCACACACGCCCAGAATCATAGCCTGTATATATAATAACTGAGTGAAGAAATTTACCTTTACCCTATTATGAGGTGACATGCAAGATTTTATAAGTTATGCATGGTTTACAACATTTACATCATTGATCAATTCACAAATTACAACTTTATAATTATATACAGGCCCCAAATATCAAAAAATAGGAAAATTATTAAGACTCATGGTTTATCCCTTTCTTGAGCTCCAACCCTCATTGGGCTTGGGCCTCCGACTTGTTAGCTAAAAAAATTAATAAAAATAAGGTGAGTTTGGGGAATTTAGTAAGTATATATATCAAAATATTAAGTAGGAAAATACAATGGCAAAACAAAATGTTAAATTGTGCAAATGGAACTACTATCCTGATATTATTCGCTCATTTCATTCCAATGATAATGATCATTTCATCTTATTCCTCCTAATCATGTCATCACCTGCCTGCTGCCTGTACCATGCTCAGAGAACCATCAATTAAGTGGACACAACCACAATCAAGAGGTAATCACAATAAAGGAAAAACAAAGTGGTCTTAACCACAACCAAGTGGCAACCATAATCAAGTGGACTCAACTTTCTTGCCATTTCAGTATGATTTGTTCCTTTCCTACAACCCCAACTACAATGTTGCCAAACCCATAACCATATGAGCTTTAAAACGACTTATGGTATCTCGCCCTTAGTGTATCCTGGAGATTGTAGGTTCTCCATTCATACGTACTAAGTAATCAGAGGAGTCTCACATAAAATAGGTTCATCAGGCCTCTTTGCCAAGATAGGTGGCATCAAATAATAAAGCCTTGTTAGGGCGGGATCCCAAATAAGCAAGTAAGTCATCACAACTGGTACCCCAAACTTGATTTCACAAAATCAATAATTCAGTTGGCATTCAACACAATTACTCAACACATGTTCATCTATTTTGTTTTTAACTCAATCATAAAATAACTCTTCAATAATTTAATGTTTTCTTATCTATATCAATTGATTTTATTAATCCCTAGTATTTTATTTCTATATCATCATTTAATTTAGCCTAACATTTTACTTTTTGTATGTCCTTTAAATTCTCTTCCAACAATATATATATATTCAATTAACATAAACACAATAAATCACTCAATTAAAGAAAACAACTAATATACAACACCAAAATCATAAAATATGCCATGTTGCCCATCAATGCACCGGCACCGGTGTTGCGAGCACTTTGCCTCCTTGATGGTTTTTCAATGCGCTAGCATTGCTAGCGCCGGGCGTCTAGCTCTCACCTCTTAACCTGTTTTCTTCCATTATTAAGTTCACTTCAATCCATCTTATTTTATACTATTGATTACAAGATTTGTTGCTTCGTTTGAAGATCGTACATTAAAATGATATAATTCCTAATTATTTGAATGCAACATTAACCAAACAATTGAGTGTCTGCAATAAGTCTTAAATCCCTTAACTTATTGCAAAAGTAAGGTTTATTCTATAAATTAAATTTTGCTTAGGAGATGATCATGAGACCATTAGTAGAAACTAATCATGTCATACATCTCTTAAGGGCATTTCATCAAACATGTAGAAGGCATTTCTTAAAGTCCATATTCCTAGGTAAGATTGACCTAAAATTCTTTACCTAAACTACATATACACTTATCTTAACATGTTTACTATCTTAATTAACATTCAACTTATCCAATTCATCAAACATTTAATAAGTAACTGCAAGTTTTCATTATTACAGCTAATGACAGAATAAGAATTCTTCCCCAATTTACACATAAGCAAGATTTAATTAGATGTATACTTTCATTTACATTCAAAGCATTTGTTTCATTAGTAAATTCATGTTTTCCATGAATCCCAACTTCCTATATTTCCCAAATCCACTTTATAAACTAGTATTCAAGTAAATTACTTCATATAACTCATGAATTTGCAATGAACAATACTTACTGCTTGATCTCCTTTGATTCTAATCCACCAGACTTGTTGTAGAGCAAAATTCCCAAATTTCCTATAGCCTCCTATGCTTCCAGGTTGTTGAATTCCACACTTCCTCTATGTCGGAGTGTTGCTAAACTAGTTATTATTGATTTCTGGGTGATATAGTACCAAAATCCACAAGTTTTAAGGGTTTCTCAAGCTAAGGTTTGGTGGGAGAGAAAGTTGGACGTGTATAGGGTTTTAGTGTAACATCTATGGTGTTTGAAATCTACTAATGTGAAAATGGGTAGAGTTTACTCTATGAATTCATTAAATTTTGCTATTTTGAGGTATATAAAGTCAATGAGAAGAAATAGAACTGAAATAGTGAATTTGAAAAAATCATATTTGTGGTCAACGCGAATGGCCTAAGATAGTTATTATATGTATTATAATGTGTGTGAAATATTAGTTTGAGTTTTGCATTTATCTTGTAATGAAAATGGCTTATGGAGTTACTTATGATAGAAAATTCAATTGAAAAGAACTGAATAGGTGATTCTTGATAATTGACTTCAAATTAAGTAGTGAATGGTATGAACATAATTCATTTCATGTATGTAAAGTGTGGAAAGTGATTATTGGGAAATTTGAAATATTTTATGTAAAAATGGGGCTATGGTGATCTTTCATAAATGAAAATACTAAATTTGAAAAAGGATTCATTGTGATTGATTTTTGACATGGATAATGGACTAATTTGAAAATGTGTTCAACATAAAGTTGTAGATCATGAAGTTATCTATCCAATGGAAGAAAAATCACTTGATTCCGATATGAAAAATCAGTGGACTAATTCAAAAACTATTCTAGATGACTAAAAAATAACAAGATGAACAAGATGGGTCAACTTTATGGAATTTTTTGATATGTTTTGGGGCTGATTTGGAAAATGTTGTTTACATAATAGTTGTATTACTTGAAGTTAAATTTATAATACCTCAAAAATTAGGTCATTTTGATATCGTATGTAAAAGTTATACTCAAATTACTAGTAGTGTATTGGGGCAGCAGGTTAGTGTCGCAACATAGGAACTCAATGTCATGACACAGAGAGGCAATGTCGCGACAGGTTTTCTATGTCATGACATTGGGCAGTCAACGAAGTCTGTGTCATGATACAAGTTTTCTATGTCATGACACTAGCTTTGTGGCATGTCGAAGCACCAGAAAGTCTAATTTTTTTAAGCCCTAAACCTGTTCTATTTTTCATTTTCCATTCCGTTCTTCTTCCCCAACTTCATTCTCCTTCCCTTAGCTCCATTATACCTCACTTAGCACCTATTTTGCTAGAGAGCATGGGGATTAAGTTGGGTAATCTTGCTAACATGCCTTTTGGCTTAAATTTTTGGAACTTGGGCAGTGGAGAATGGAAGTAGATCCATTTTTCTACAAAATGGAAGGTGCAACATAAAGATGGGAGCTTGGTTATTCAATTTTGGAGGACAGCTATGCTTGTAAGTGACAGTATGCCCAATCTCCCAACCAAATCTCTGATTTCAGATTTTTAGGGTTTGGAGAAATGATGAATTTTTTGGCTTAAATCTATTTATATGATCATAAATTCATGAGGGAATGATTCAATAGAGTGATTATCATGATTTAGCATGAGAAATTATGCATTATACAAATCTACGGTTTTGACAAATAGTAAAATTTGGGGATTTTGTGATTTTTGTTAAAATTATCATAAGATAAATGATTAAATGCATGATTATGATATTTTAAGCCATGTTTGGATCAATTTGGGCTAGTGGAAATGAAATTTGTGTTCCCTAGGTCAGGGTTAAAGAAGATTTATGTGTTTGGATCATGTACATCACAAATTAATGGTATTAAACATCTAATTAGATTATTAAAAAAGTTAATTACCTACCAGTTATATTGTATGATAATTATATATGATTAGGAGTGAGATTCCTTAAGAAAATTTTTTAAATATGTTAAATTTTGACTGTTCTTATATAATATAGGTATGAATAGCCTATATGGCTTTGTTGTGGTAAGAGAGGTTAAGAGTGTTTATGCTTAAAAATGATATGAACCATGATAGAATGATATAGAATGTCTAATGAATAAGGATTTGATAACCTCATTGATTTGAAATGCATAAGAAAAGTAATTGTTTGGCTCGATATATTTGAGTAAAATCATCTTGTAATTGAATGGGACTGTTACCCTATATAGGATGATCTGAGAAGGATAAACAAGGTCGGAGCTTGATAGCGATGATTGGGACTAAAAGCCTGAGGTAAGTAGGAGCCCCTCCTTTGATTAGTTATATTGTATGATTGGGGATGAAAATCCCATTTGATTGTATCCAAGCATGGTTGTTTTGGTGGGGTATTGTGAACATTCCTTCTATTTTGAAATTGATGCATTGATTTGTTAGGATAGTGGGTATCTCTTGGATGGGGCTAGTGATGTTTGTTGTAGGATCATTATTTTTGTATGTGGTTATCTGTTGAAAGGGATGAAGAACATCCCATTGAAGAGCATGTGTAAATTGTGAAATTTGATAATGATTATTATTAAAATGGCAATGATTGAGATATGAAAACATTTAGCATGACTTGAATCTGTTTTTGAAATGAATAAAATGTATCTGGATTATTGATTATATTTTGTTATTACATGCCTACTTACTGAGTTGCCCAAACTCATGCTTTCTTATTTATATTTTTAGCTAATAGGCCAAGTGAAGAATCCCCATTGTGGATTGGGACTGGTAAGCAGGACTAAAAGACATATTCTTATTGTGTGACTGAATGTTGGGATTAGAATCCTATTGTATATTTATTTAAATGTGAATTTGTAAAATTGTGTAAAATTGTAAATGATGTATAAAGAAAAGTATTGTCATGTCTTACTAAAGGATGTATACGATTGTGATAACCTGTCATGTTTCCCCTATAGTGTAATGCCATCATGGTGTGATACAGATTCTGGGCTGTGGGTAGGTTGATGTAGTAAAATGTTTATGATTTGATTTGTAATTATTGAAACTATAGTTTTATGTATGATTTGAGATTGTAAACATTGATGTTTAGTAATGTATTTGATAATTAATGTATATCAGGTATTGATATCGACATTTTAAGGGAAACTTTTGTTGAAATTTTATTAGAAAAATAGAGAAATGTATAGGTGTCCTAGAATTAGACTCGAGCATCCCACCCTAAAAGTGGGCAAATTTAGGTGAAAAATAGTGCAAAAAGATAAGTCGCGCCTCGGAAGGTGGGGTGTGACAATTAGGGAGAAAGAGTTGAACATGAAATTGGATTTGGGGAAGACTTTGAATATTTTATACTTGTTTTCTTATGGTACTTCAGTAGCGCATGCACCCAAGTACTCATGCAGCTAACTTAGTATGTTTTCTATCATATTCTATCACTATATTTTCTTTCTATTCATCATAATACCCAACTCATTATTCATGTTCGCCAAAATTTTCTATCCCCATTTCCCAAATATCATGCATATACTGTCAATTTTTGGTTATGATACTAGTCTCCATGCTACAAAATTTTTGTGCCTCACATTCTACCCCCCTTATTAAAATTTTCGACCTCAAAACTTAAGCAAACAAGGATATTTGGTTCTCATCATGTCTTCCAGTTCCCAGATCGCTTCATCTTTTGTATGATGTCCCCACTATATTTTAATTAAATGAATAGTTTTATTTCTCAATTGTTTCTTTTCTATCCAATATTCAAATTGGTTGTTCCATGTACTAAAGATTCTCTTTAATTTGAATTTCTTCCAGTGCCAATTTGTGCGATGGATTGGGTTCATATTTTCTCAGTGAAGACACATGGAAAACATCGTGAATTCCACTCAACAATGGTGGCAATGCAACATGATATGCCACTTTGCCAATCCGATTCAATATTTCATAGAGACTGATATATCTTGGGCTAAGCTTACCCATGGTGCCAAATGCAATATACCCTTCATCAGAGTTACTTTCAAGAAAACTTTATCTCCTACTTGAAATTCCAAGTCATGTCTCATTACATCTACATTGCTCTTTTGGTGTGACTGAGCAATATGGATCTTTTCCTTAATTTGAGCTACTTTCTCAATTGTATCCGCAATCATCTATGGTCCTACTAGAGTGGCTTCACCAATTTTTGTCCAATACAATGGAGATCTAAATTTATGACCATATAGTGCTTCAAACAGAGCCAACTGAATGCTGGAATGATTACTATTGTTGTATGCAAACTCAATCAGTGATAAATACTGGCTCCATGCTTTACCCCATTCTAGAACATATGCCCAAAGCATGTCTTCTAGCTGCTAATTTACTCATTTTGTTTGCTCATCTGTGTGGGGGTGATAAGTACTGCTAAAATCTAATTGTGTTCCCATAGATTTATGCAATGCTTTCCAAAATTTAGAAGTGAACATTGAATCTCTATCTAAAATAATCACTTTAGGCACACCATGTAATCGTACAATCTCTTTCTGATAGATCCATGCATAGTTTTCTGTAGTAAATGTTGTCTTGACTAGTATAAAATGAGCATACTTAGTCAGTCTATCCATAATTATCCAATCATTGTCAAATCTAGCAGTCATCTTTGGTAGGCCAGTAATAAAATCCCTTATTACATTTGTCCATTTCCATTTGGGAACTTCAATAGACTATAATAGTCCACTTGGTCTTTGCTGCTTTGCTTTCACTCTCTAGCACACTAGACATTTAGCCACATACCTAGCAGTATCATTCTTCATACCTTTCCACCAGTATTGACATTTTAAATCATGATACATTTTATTTCCTCTAGGGTGAATAGTATATGGAGAATAATGTACTTCCTTTAGTATTTTCTATATTACTGTCGATTCCTTATGAAGTACCAATTGATTCCTGTATCTAATAAGATGATTTACATCCTGTATCTAATAAGATGATTTACACCCATGAAAAAATCTGGTAGCTCATTTTCCTATGTACACAATTTCAATTTCCAAAATTCTTACTCTGTTATTTCTTCTTAAGCTGCTTGAATCTCATCTATTAAAGTAGGTCAGATACTTAATTGACACATCTAGGCCACTATTCCTTTCATTCCAACTTGTACATCCAGTTTCCTTAATTCTTCAAACAATTCTGTCTTTTGTGTAAGCAAACTGGCTAAACTACTCCCAGATTTTCTACTCAAGAGCATTGGCTACTACATTTGCCTTTCCTGGATGATAATGAATGTTGAGATCATAGTCCTCCAATGATTCGAGCCACCATTGTTGTCTCATGTTCAATTCTTTTTGAGTGAAAATATACTTCAAGCTTTAATGATCCGTGTATACATCACACTTTGCTCCATATAGGTAGTGTCTCCATATTTTCATAGCAAATACAACCACTGCCAATTCCAAATCATGAGTCAAATAATTACACTCATGAGGGCACAATTGACGTGATGCATAAGCTATAACACTTCCATTTTGCATCAAGACACAATCTAATCCATTTTTCTATGCATCACTGTATAATACAAATCCATCCTGACCTGACGACAATGCAAGGATTGGTGCTTCCACCAATCATCTCTTCAATTCTTGGAATGCAACCTCACACTAATCATTCCACTCAAATGAGACACCTTTACATGTTAGCTAGGACAATGGCATAGCAATACAAGAAAAGCCCTCAATAAATCTCCAATAATAACCAACTAATCCTAAGAAACCTCTAACTTCAATCACTATACTTGGTCTAGGCCAATTCACCATGGTCCCTATTTTATGAGGATCTATAAAAATGCCCTCTCTTGAGATTACATGGCCTAGAAAAGCCACACTATTCATCCAAAAGTCACACTTCTTTAATTTGGCATATAGCCTTTCTTCTGTCAATCTCCACAAAGCCATCCTTAAGTGTGATTCATGCTCCTCTTTATCTTTTGAATAGATCAAAATGTCATCAATGAAGACAATTACAAAGTGATCTAGATAGGGTTTGAACACCCTTTTCATTAGATCCATGAAAACTAAGGGAGCATTTGTTAACCAGAATGGCATTACCAAAAATTCATAATGCCCATATTGTGTTTTAAATGCAGTTTTATGAACATCTACTAACTTAACCTTCATTTGGTGATACCCCGACTATAAGTCTATTTTGGAAAATACTGTAGCACCTTCTAATTGATCTAATAGAGCATTTACCCTGTGTAATGGATACTTATTTTTGATAGTGACTTTATTTAGTTCCCGATAATCGATGCATAGTTGTAGACTTCCATCCTTCTTAACAAACAACACTAGTGCTCTCCATGGCGACAAACTAGGACAGATGAACACCTTATCCATTAAATCCTGCAACTGCACTTTCAATTCTACTAGTTCAACTGGTGTCATCTAGTACAAAGCCTTACATATTGGCTCTGCCCTAGGTTGGAGGTCAATACCAAATTTCACTTCTCACTGGAGAGATAATCAAGACAATTTACTAGGAAACACATCTGGAAAATCTCATACTACTGGTATATCTTCCAACGATCGATGCTTGGAATGGGTGTCAATAGCTGAAACCAAGAATGCTTCACACCCTTTCCACACTAAGCTAAGAGCCTTCATGGTTGGTACAAGTTTAGGGGCGTTGCCCTTAGGCGAACTCCTAAAGATGATTTCCACTTCATCTGGGGTTCTTAAAGTTACCTATTTGGCTTTATAATCCATCTGAGCTTCATTTTTGGCTAACCAGTCCATACTCAAGATAATAACCAAACCTTCCATGTTCAACACTATTAGATCTGCATAAAATTTTCAGCACTCGATCAATATCGGTATCTCATAACATGCCTCTGATGCTATGCTAACTGCCTTCAGTGGAGTAAAGACCTCTATCATATGATGCATGGGGTATTTTGACAGATGGGCTCTATTTACAAAATGCAAGGGAAATAAAGGATTGAGAAGCATCCAGATCAAATAACACTTAAGCTATATAATCACACACAAAAAGATTGCCAGTAATCACATGATCCATGGCTTGAGCTTCCTATACATTGGTCGCCTGCACTACTGCAATCATAGGTGGTCTACAGTCCTCATACTGACGGCCAAGAGTTGAATGGGTCTGTGACCTCTACTTCTCATCTAACCTCTACCACAATTAGGCTGAGATGGTGCCTAAGAAGTCACACGTTCACTTCTTCCCTGATTAGGAAAATGCCACTTAATATGATTAGTTTCACTGCATAAGAAACAAGTGAGTGGCCTTCGCTGCCTAGGTTCTTGAGGCTTCGACCCTTGACTAGTCTCTCTCATCTGTTTGAGGGCCAATCTAGTTTACTTTCCTCCTATCTTCCTTAATAGTGTTGGGTAGTCAAATTTAAATGCCCTAGCTTCTTACAATAGTTACAAAATTTCTCAGATACTACACTGCCAATTTGCTCAATTCTTGGCCTAGTTCGTCACCTTTTCAGTCTCCCTCATTTGTCTCTTCTCTCTGAATTTAGACTGCTCCTCTGTTTGTCACTCCACTAAATAGGCATGTTCCAAGATGTACTCATACCTGATTAACATAAGTGGAGCTAGCTTCTCATGAATATCTAACTGAAATCCTTCCTGAAATTTTTGAGCGGTTTCTGGCAAATCTATTTGGGCCAATGGCACAAATCGTGCCAACGACCTGAACTAGTCCTCATACTCTTCTACTATTTTCTGCCTTACAACAATGTCAAGTATGTATCTCTGGATTAGTCTCTCTTTAAATTCAGTTCATAACATACCTGTTACCTGACAAGGAATAGTTTTCCTTTCAGCATGCCACCAATGATCTACCTCACCTTCCAACTTATAGACTCCATCAGAACTTTATACTCTTTGAGACATTCCATATATTTAAAGGCTTTTTCCATGTCGGTCAGCCATTCATCAACTACACAATAATCTCTTTGACCTTTAAAATTTGGAGGTTTCATATTTTGAAATGACTTCATATTTAAACCCATTCTTGGCAACCTAGGAGGAGGTTGCTTCATATCAAGTTCCATGTTAGTAGGCTCATAAGTGGCCTTGTCATCTATTGTGGCTCATCGATAGGTCTTCTTTATGTTTGAACCAAGTTCTGTATGGTTTGAGCAATCCCTGTGATCATGGTCATCATAGCACCAAATTCTGAAGCCATTGTTTGGGGTGGCACAGGTGGAATTGTTTCCCCACTAGGACCACCATGATTTGGCCTAGCTGATCTTGCAGGTCTAGCCTCTGTATGGCCTTCCTCAAGTACAATTACCACCTCTTCTCCATCATTTGGGGTCAATCTAGGCATTTCATTAGCCCTGGAAGCTTTCGCCTTAGTTTCCTTGATAACAACACCTGTCACCCAAGTCCTGATTGTCCTTCACGGTGACCCATTTTCCACCATGGGGGCTTTACCTTTATTGAATGTTTTTCTTGGTGCCATTACCATATAGGAAGGAACATATCATCATATAATAGCATGAGGGGGGTAAGATACTAGCATACTTATTTAATTCAACTTATCAAATGAGTATCTCAATTCACGGCTTGTACTAACATTCTCCCATATTTCAAATGATTTAAAACTACGTATGCCATATTTTCACTATTTCCTAACACTCTGGCTATTATAATTCTGGGAAGTATCTTTATCCTTCTAGGTATCAGGCAAAAACCATGCTCTGTTACCACTCTGTAATGCCCAGACTTCCGAGCCGTTACTCGGGCAGTAACAGGAGAAACCATGGCCAGAGTATCCCCTGAACCTGCCTATTTTAATCTGTATATTCATTCATAATAATCCACACATGCCCAAAATCATAGCCTTTATACATAGCAACAGAGTGCTGAAATTTACCTTAATCCTGTTATGAGGTGATATCCAAGAGTTTATAAATTATGCATGGTTTACATCATTTACATCATTGATTAATTCACAAATTACATTCATAATTATATACATGCCCAACATATCACAAAATAGGAAAACTATTAAGACTCATGGTTTATCCCTTTCTTGAGCTTCAACCCTTCGTTGGGCTTGGGCCTCCAATATGTTATCTAAAAAAATTAATAAAAATAGGGTGAGTTTAGGGAACTCAGTAAGCATGTATATATCAAAATATTAAGTAGGAAAATACAATGGCAGAACAAAATGTTAAATTTTGCAAATGGAACTACTATCATGATACTATTCACTCATTTTATTCCAATGATAATTATCATTTCATCTTATTCCTCCAAATCATGTCATCACTTGCCTACTACCTGTATCATGCTTGGGAGACTATCAATCAAGTGGGCAAAAGTCTTAACCATAATCAAGTGGCAACAATAATAAAGGAAAAACAAAGTGGTCATAATCACAATCAAGTGGCAACCACAACCAAGTGGACTTAGCTTTCTCACCATTTCAGTGTGATTTGGTCCTTACCTAAAACCAGCTATAATGTTGGAAACCCATAACCATATGAGCTTTAATACGGCTTATGGTATCTCACCCTCACTATATTCTGGAAATCATAGGTTTTCCATTCACACTTACTAAGTAATAGAGGAGTCTCATATATAATAGGTTGATTAGGCCTCTTTGACAAGGTAGGCGGCATCAAATAACAAAGCCTTCTCAGTGCAGGATCCCAAATAACCAAGTCATTCTAGCTGGTACCCAAACCTGATTGTACAAAATTAATAATTCAGTAGGCAATCAACATAATTACTCAACATATGTTTGTCTATTTAGTTTTTAACTCAATCATAAAACAACTCTTCAATAATTTAATGCTTTCTTATGTATATCAATTAATTTCATTAATCCCAATTATTTTATTTCTATATCATCCTTTAACTTAGCCTAACAATTTACTTTTTGTATTTCCCTTAAATTCTCTTCCAAATATATATATATATATTCAATTAATATAAATATAATAAATACACTCAATTAAACAAAACAAGTAATATACGACACCAGAATCATAAAATATGCCATGTTGCCCATCAACACACTGGCACTGGTGGCGCCAGCACTCTGCCTCCTTGATGGTCACCTCTTGACCCGTTTTCTTCCATTCTTAAGTTTAATTCAATCCATCTTATTTTATACTATTGATTGCCATAGTTCACATTTCCTTTTATTCTTCATTTATGTTTAATTTTATCTCATCTACATACATAAAAACTTTTATTCTTCTAACATATACATCAATTGAATTCTCCACATTCCTCTAAGTATATTATAACTTATATAATCATCTCAAATTGCATCAAGTCACTAAGCTATACTTGTATTCTTTCCTTTTACTTTTGATTCTCTTAATTCTTATACTATCTTAATCATTTCCAAGAATACAAATATATTATCCAACATAATTATCTAATTTCAACCCCATTTGAACAAATTTCATAAACTTGCATTCAAACATCAATAATTATAGAAAATTAACCTACTTACCTTGGAATCACCCTCCCGCAACTTTTGTTCACTAAAAGCTTTGGGTCTGCAAGATTTGCTACTTCGGTTGAAGATCCTACATTAAAATGACATGCCTCCTAATTATTTAAATGCAATAGTAACCGAAGAATTGAGTTTCTGCAATAAGTCCTAAATCCTTTAAACTATTGCTAACTAAGGTTTATTCTATAACTTATCCAAATTTTGCTTAGGAGATGATTATGAGACCATTGGTAGAAACTAATCATGTCATACATCTCTTAAGGACATTTTATGAAACATGTAGGAGGCATTTCTCAAAGTTCATATCCCTAGGTAAGATTAACCTAAAATTCTTTACCCAAACTACATATACACTTATTTTAATATGTTTACTATCCCAATTAACATTCAACTAATCCAATTCATCAAACACCTAACAAGCAACTTCTAGTTTTGATTATTACAGTGTAACGGCCCTCCTCTCTAGAGTGTCACTAGTGGTAAATTTAGAGAAATTTCCGAAAGAGTCTCCCCTAGATTACCATCGTTTTCTTATATACAACATACTCCATAACAAAATACACATGTGGACTTCAATAAATCCACAACACCCATAGTTCAAGGTCAACAGGTTATAAAATACCCTAGCTATCAAACCATATGTACACAAATTTGTAACATGACATGCTGTGCAAACTATTTAATGATACATGTCTAATTTACATTAAAAATAAGATCATCATACATCATGAAAGGAATTAAAGTCTCCAATGATGTCACAGCCTAGCCCCATCTCGAGGCCCAACACCCTATTGAGCTCCGTTCTCTGACCTATCAACTAAAAAGTTAAATAAAAGGGGTGAGTTTGGGCAAAACTTAGTAAGCAATTAAGCGAAAAAATATGATAGTAAATAATAAAATAAACAATGATAAATAGAGTAGTAAATAATAATGTAAATAAGAAAAACATGTCATGCCATATGGAGGATGTCATAGTCAGTTAGTTGCCAGGTTCATTAAGATTTTAATGTTAACATTTCATTACTTATTTCATACACATAATCATAATGATATCATATACATAGTTAATCGATCAATATCAGCTTGAAAATCGATACGTCATACTGCCGTTTTTATCTGCTAATTCATATTACATGGCCACCTCCTATACCTGTACACTACTTCACCATCATCCACACACTCTTAACCCAGGAGGCACACAAATCAGAACACTACCCTTTCGCTCTTTACCACGTCAGGTCTATCCTGACACTCCCGACTAGAAGCCTATCAGGCCCACACAGCCATATTGTTGTATCCATTGGCATGCCACCCTCATTACCTCACAAGAGTACCAATTCTCCATGAACACGCCTATATAAGCTACTCAGGCAATCAGGCCATCAAGGCCAATAGCAACGCCTGGCCGCGCTGGCTGCCCACATAACCGCCCATCGGCCAACCAGGCCACTACTCGCCACATGGCAGATGCAGGTTGGCCCTATGGCCATCATAAAATACATATATGAGAACATTGGGCTCCATGCCAACTAGGCACCAAAACCAGAATTTATCTACACTCCCAAGGTCATAAAATACATATACATAAATTCTAAAATAAATTTATTATTTACTGGTTTATAAATCTCCATTTGAACTAAAACTTTTTCTATAGATTCCGCATAATATCAAATTGTAAAACCAAATTTTTAGTTAAAAATAATTTAAATCAAGAAAAATAATAATAAAATATGAAAATCCAAAATAATAATTATATGCAAAAATTTCCATCTTTGTTTTATTTAAAATATTTTTTTATAGATGAAAAATAATATAATTGAATTTTTATAAAAATTTTAGGTCAAAATAACTTAATTTGATGAAACAAAAAATAAAATACAAAAATCAACAAATATTGGTAAAATGGGCAGTGAGCAAATTTTTGAGTGCTTATTTCCCTAATTTTCTTGGACTATCAAATGATCAAATTGTTCTTTGAAAATTTCTAGATTTTGTTTTCAACATATGCAAAATAATCCTATATTTTTATATGCAAAATCAATTCATTTTATTTGGTTTTTATCAAATTCAATATGGATACTTAAATAGACAATTTTATGTAATACATATGTCCTATTTCATGTCAAATTACCATCTGTTTTTAATATTTTCTTGATGAAAATCACATATGCCAAATTAAGACATTAAACATGATTAAACCAAGTAAACAAAACCCAATTGAACCATAATATGACATGTCATATTGTATTAAACATTTAGTGCCCAAAATCAGAAATTAAACTGTCCAATTCAAGTTGAAATTAAAACACCTGCTTGCCTTAATTGACTTGTGATTTCTACTACAATTATCTATTGAAACACTCCTTTAATCACCCCTTAATCACACTATAAAAGTTTAGCCCTACACATATAAAGCATTGCAATTAATTATTAGCAGCAACCTCATTGAACCAATTAAATACCCTGCATTTACCCTACTGTCCACCATAGCTGCCTTATTTATTTCAATCTCCTTGGAGCTCATTAATTACTATATTAATTCCTTGATTAATTAGAGATTTCCTATAAGTAATTGCTCATAATTACTCAATAATTCCTTAATGAAATTTACTTAAACATTTGCTCAAACAGCTAATGGGTAACATGATCATAGTTATTTGTTCATCATCACTTATACTTGTTAGATTTAATTTTTGATTACATCAAGCATGCTATAAGCTAGTTACAACCAAATTTAATTCACTTTTACATCAATTACAACACCTAATCTTCTTTGATAAGTGCTGCAAAACCCTAGCTTGATCCACTTTAAATAAAGATCATTAATTCATCCATCCATCAACAAAACAGCCATATATTCATAATGAACAAGTTGTAATAATGGATTACACACCCTAAATTTGTGATTTCATTGGTGGGTCCCACTAACAGTATCTGGTCTTTAATTTTGAATGGCCTAAACTCTCTTAAATCCATAAAATTCTTGAGGTCATAGACGGCAATACATGACTTGATTGATTCTCATAATATTTTCCTAAATGAAAGAGAAGAATTTCATTCAAACAAGAAGATGGGAGGGGCTGAAACATGGGGTCTCTCGATTGCTATGGGAATGGCCATTTGGGAGATGAACTTTAGCTTTTTATATTAAAAATACTATGGTAGTCTAGCTGCCCAATTTCATGTATGCACATGCACTTCACTTGAAAATTTTTCTATGATCCTCACTCCATTCAGCTAATATACATGCACCACTTGCATTATAATTCACATGTTAATAATAACGTTTCACAAGATTTTGATAATTTTTCATAATAAAAATTTAGAATTTCACCATATATGTACATGTATTATACTTCACTTCTTACTAAAATTTTCTATTCCATTTCTCCAACTCATCTCCACTTATTATGCATAATTTAATTTATTTCCTTCCTCATTCTCATATTAACAATGGTATTTCAACAAATTTCATAAATTTCCATAATGAATTTCCCTAAAAATTTAACTATTTTCATGTATATTATACACTAAATTAATAAAATTGAAATCCAACATACCTGAAATTTTCAGGGTCTTACATTCCACCCCTCTTATAAAAAGTTTTGTCTTCAAAATTTAGATGAATAGATGGGGTCCATGTCCTCGAGCTCCTATGTAGCCTCATCTTATGAGTGACGACTCTACTACACTTTAACTAGGGCGATTACTTTGTTTCTCAACTATTTTTCCCTTCTATCTAGAATATGAATTGACTGATCAACATAATATAGATTCTCACTCATCTGTACTTCTTTTGGTGCCAGAAGGATCCGGTTCATATCTCCATAGTGATGACACATGAAACACATCGTGGATTTCGCTCAATGAAGGTGGTAATGCAATACAATGAGCCACCTTACCAGTTTGTTCTAATATCTCATATGGCCCGACATATCTAGGGCTTAGCTTGCCTTTGGTGCCAAATCATACCACACCTTTCATAGGTGACACTTTAAGAAAGATCCGATCTCTCGCTTGAAACTCTAAGTCCTGCCGATGTGTATCTAGATAAGTCCTCTTGTGAGACTGGGCAACTCGGATCTTCTCCTTGATCTAGGCTACTTTTTCAACTATAACTGTAATTATTTGTGGCCCTACAATAGCAGTCTCCCTCACTTCTAAACAATGTATGGGTGATTGGTACTTACGCCCATACAATGCCTCAAAAGGAGCCATGCCAATGCTAGAGTGATAGCTATTATTGTAGGCGAACTCCACTAAAGTAAGATACTGGCTCCAATCTTTGCCCCATTTGAGGAGGCAAGCTCTCAACATGTCCTCTATCTACTAGTTCACCCTATCAGTCTGCCCATCAGTCTGAGGATGATATGTACTTCTAAAATCAAGATGTGTAACCATAGCCTTATGCAAAGCTATCCAGAACTTAGATACAAATACTAATCTACGATCAGAAATGATGACCTTGGGCACAAAATGTAGTCTCACTATCTCCTTCTAATAAACCCATGCATATTTCTCAATAGTGTGGGTAGTGTGAACTAGAATAAAGTGGGCTACCTTAGTCAACCTATCCACTATAACCCAGATACTGTCATGATCGACTTTAGTCTTGGGAAGACCTATAATTAAATCCATAGTGATATCTATCCACTTCCACTCTAATATCTTAGTTGGCTGTAATAACCCACCAGGCCTCTAGTGTTCTACCTTCACCTTTTGGCATACTAGACATCTTGCCGCATACTGAGCCACATCATTTTTCATGTCATGCCACCAATAATGTGACCTCAGGTCATGATACATTTTGGTATTGCCTGGGAGGATGGTATTGTTAAACCGAACAATGCATGTGGCAATCAGTCAAGTTTTCATGATGAGTAACAATATATGAGTGAACATGTGTAGTACTAACAATTGTGTTCCCAATCATTGCAGAAATAGGTGTAAAAATACAGGGAAGCAATTCGAATACAATGGATAGCACATACAGTAAATGCATCAGCAAGCACAATCCACTGACCAAAAAAAGAGAAGAATAATCAGAAAGAATGACACTAAAACTTTGAAAAGAAGCCATCAAGTAAATCTGTAGTCATGAAACTCAAGCCTCAATGAGTGATCAAGCAAATTTTCTACAAATAAAGTCAATGTTAGATAGCATCCACCTCAAGAAGATTCAAACAAATCGTTTCACGAATAAGGAAGAAAAATTGATCATAATCAACACTTGTTCGCAACACAAAGATGAACTCAGTTTGCAAAAGAAGAGGCAAAATGGAGTAGAAATTAGATAAATGAAGAAGCTAAAATGAAGACAAAATTATTCAAGCATTTGTCTATAAAGCTTATCTGAAAACTAAAAAGTGGAAAGAACCTGTTAATAAACCTTGAAGAAAATATAGAAGATAAAGAAGAAGTGAGACAATAGCTAAAGAAGAAAACTTTATCTGTCGCCTTCATCTACAAAGAGTTATCCATCACCAGCGATAGACAAAGCCATCAAACAACCTTTAAAGAAGCAAGTCATCCATTCCTTAATTGAGTCATTTGTTACTTAATAGACAACCATTATATGAGTAACTAGAAGGAAAATTTGTCTACAATCCACAACTTTGTCTATCACTTACGATAAATAAACCAATAGATGAACCATTTGGAAGACTTTGTCTATGAGCTAAAACTTTGTCTGCTAATCCTAACAAACAAATAATAGATAAAGTACATTTTGAATAAGCCATGTCTATCAAAGAAGAATCATTTACCACTTATAATAGACAAAGGTACTTCAGCTAATAAGAATAAGACTTCATTGGGTGAAGGATACTTCGTCAGCTGAGAAGATGCTCTGTCCACACCACAAAGATCGTCTGTCACTTAACAGACAAAGCAATAGACAAAGCCATCTCACCTAATGAAGGAAACTTAGTCTGTTAAAAGAACATTGTTTGATGAACAATATATAATCAAAACTTTGTTTGCGCTTCTATGATTTAGTTCTTGATTATAACAGACAAACTAGAAGATGAAGTAAATTACTACAACAGTCTCTAACAACAACAAAGACTATCATGTGGGTCTACTTAAAGATACTTTATCTATTACTTACAAGAGATAAATTCAAGACATGATCTGACAAAGTTCTCAGATAAAACATGGCATATCATGAAGAGTAGAAGCTATCTACGCCAAACATCGCTGACTGAACTCTCTGGTCATAATCTCATTCGAAGAAAATTTTATTAAGTAGACTGGACAATTTGATATTAGCTGAAGATAGAAAGAAATTTAAAGAAAAGTAGTCTACATTCTAACAAAGGTTGCAATACTCAGAGGCTGCATCCCTTTAGGCTTAATGAGTGTCTTTCCAAACTAGTGAATGAGTCAGTCAATGAGAAAAGTCTTCATTCGATGATTATTGAAACTAGAAAGGCACCTTCTTCAAAGAATGGTGTTGTAGGCTTTCCAGCTACAAGTGAGTTTCTCAAGAAGACAACTTTTTAATGGGAGAAATCTGAATGGTTTCAATATTAATATAAAGCCAACTAACTTCAACGGATAGAAGTTTTTGAAGCAATATAAAGGTAGTGCAGCAACAACAAAGAAGGTTGAGGAAGCTGAGAAGACAAATAAGAATAAAGCTCAAACAAGTAACACCTCTCTCAATCTGACTATACTTCCTTCTAGATAATCAATCTCCATTGTGTTGATAGATAATGAGGCTAAAAGTTTTATCATAATCATATATGTGGAGCATTAATATCTAATGAGCTTTAATGAGATATCATTTTATTTATGAGCTTAATTATTGTATAAATTAGCCTAAGAAAAGAAGCAATGTAATGTATAAAAAGAGTGTTATCAAATCAACTACGTGAGGTAGTGGTGAACTCAAGAAAATTACATTGTATGAGTTATTGGTGAACTCCCAAAAACCAATAAGTTTGTTGGTCATCTTTAAAATTAGTGAGTTACCTAAAGCTAGTAAAACCAAAAGAGTATCAGGGACACTTATTTACACCCCCTAGAACTAGAATCTAAAAGAGTGTCAGGGACACTTATACACGCCCCCTAGAGCTAGAATCTAGAAGAGTGTCGGGGATACTAGTGTACTTCCATTATATGGGAAATAGTGGAACCAAAGGCATAATGAGTTGGTGTCCTTAGAAAAGTGGATGTAGGGATGGGGTTCCCAAACCACTATAAAAATTGTGTTGTTTGTGTGTGTTTGCTTGCTCTATCTTTCTACTTCAAGGAACTTCAAAGCTTTTATTAAGCTTCGGAGAACTTTGAAGTGAACTTTGGAGTTCTTTATTCTGCTTTGGAGAACTTCATATTCTAGAATAGTTTTAGCAGAATTATCATAAAGTTCTCATATGAACTTCAAATTGAGTGATTTTTATTGTTTTGGATAGATAATTTCAGGATTTACAACTTTTATTTTAATTATGTTTCCTGATTCTACTTGTACTTTGAGTCATGGGCCCTCAAAGTATCACTTTTTATTTTTATCCAAAATTGATGTCTCAGAGATCTTTGAAGAGAGTTGCATTATTTTGGATATTATTTCCTCATATTAACTCAGAATTGCACTATTCTTTTTAAATTGGACATATAATTTTAGGGGCTATAAATTTTATATTGATCGCTTAGTCTGAATCATCCATGTTATATGAGTCATGATGTAGGACCCCGCCGGCCCACACCACCCCTGGCCGATGGTTGCTACATATTGATCCATAAATGTGCTGGCCGATGTACAATTT
>JAYJMB010067165.1:0-12541 GCA_036873735.1 Pouteria campechiana
TTTAGTGCTTTATTGACTTTTATATCTAAAATAAGTGATCAATAGTTTAAGAAAAATCATAAACGCCGTATATTATTTTCCCTTCAGCAGCAGAAAGCTTCACCGCTTGCCTCGGGACATCTGCCGTTTCTCATGCTAGCCCATAACAAGAAAGATTGTCGTGAGTCAGTCGTCCACTTCTCCTTGGATTTTTAATCCTGCCTTTCGCTATCCAAAACCAAACCTTACCTTTCAATTAAGTTTATACCGTGTGTATTGAGTTGATCTAGACCGTTGATTTTTATTTTTATTTTTTTGTACTTATCTCCCTTTCGATTGTTTTGCATTGGACTGCCACATGGGGTGATAACAACCAATATTTTTTGTGCTATTAAATAGAGTTCAGGCTTGTTAGTAAATATGATCGACCTTATCTGCAGGTTGGCCTTTTCTGCAGCTATTCACATTCCAAGACATGATTGGTAGTTGGAACGTTGTTCAATGGCCGGACAACCAAAAATTAAAAAGCTTTTAGACAACAAAAAAGAAATGGAAGATGACTCCCCCAAGTAAATACATTTTCTCAAGTTGAGAGGTTGGACCAATTTCCATTCAAGAGTGTCATGGCCATGAAATCTATGAGCCATCTAACCGTTGTTAGAATTGTCTGATTATCAAGGTAGTCAAATGGGCGATTGTCTTAATTGAAATCTTCAACTCTCTAATTCATATGGACCGTAATATAAATTTACATTTTTTTATGTATAATTGACATTTAAACTCGATTTATCATTGACATGAATTTCTGTTTTTTATTCTCTTGATATTGCAATCTTTCATTTTATAACCCCATCTACATATTTCATTTTTAAATCTCTTTTTATACCACGCCAAACACTCATATATAGTAATTGAAGCATATACTCCACTGGCGCAAAGGCAAACCACCGTTCAATATTGAGTTGGGAGAATTTAAAATTTATGGACTTAAATGATGGCTCAAGTGTTTTTACTTTCTATTTATTTGTTTATTTATTTCTCAATCTTTCAATTGGATGTGTAATTAAGTGCAAACCCAAGAAATGAATTATAGCGAACTGTTACATCATTGACATTGTCGACATGGACCGAGCTTTGGCGTAGCAATCCAAGTTGCAATAAATAAATCTCAGCTTTTCCCCTTTGTTGGAATCTCATCATCCGGCCAATGCATTTATAAACTTCTACTAAGTAGCTCCCCCGGATCAATCTCCATTTGGGTGAAGAGGATGGCATCGTTTTCGGTGGACGAGTTCGTCGGAGATGGAACTCTTAAAGAGCTTGTTCCGAGGCTGTTAGAAGAAGGTTGGGATGATGTGCCGACGTTGAAGGTGATGACTGCTGAAGATATGGAGGCCTTGAACATGACTAGCCGGCAAAAGGTCTTGAACACTTTCTCAATACCAAATTGTTTTGAAGATTTTCTTTCAAAATTTCCTCATCAATTTCCTTTTCAAAACATTAGTATTAAAAGGTCTCTTTTAGCATTTTAGTCGTAGCTCTAGTAGTAGAGAAGTGCCTTGACCAGCACGCTCCAAGAAATGCATCTCGGTTGTGTTTCTTTCAATGAAGAAGTCATTATTCTTTCCAAAACAATCAATTCTTATCATTTCTTCTTCATGTGAATCGGGTATTTATAAGAGGATGCTGCCTAGCAATTGAATGGTTTTTATAAGAATCTCAGCAGCCGAAGAAACATGATTGTTTGCTAGCTAGAATGCATCCATTCAGTGCAAAATCCCAGCAATTTTATGTCAGTTCTTCTTCTTGATCTGGATCTTCCTTTGTAATTCGAAGAAGACTGATTGGAATCCTTATTCATGTTGTATGTTGTCCCTCCAGGATGCTTTGGAGATCAGATCATACCTTCACGACCGCTCACTGCTACAGTATGGAGACAGGCTTGAAGCCTCCGGGCAATCTCTAGCAGAGCTTCTGAGCTTGAACAGTAAAGTCCTTTCTTCCCAATTCGGCATGAGGAGAGGCCACGTTGCTCGTTTCATTGATAGAATAACTGCATGTGGGATATCGATGCCGCCTACTCATTTAAATCCTTCAAGAAAAAGATTTGCATCTTCTGGCAGTGGAAGCACCCTCGGGATCGACCATACTACAGGATCAAGAAGCATTTTTAGCGCAAGATCCCCAGTAAGAGGGGCAGCAAATTACGAAATGTCCCTTGAACAATCGATCATGGATGTGAGGATCAAGGAAGGGCATGTGTTCAAGGGTATTGTTGCGTCAGAACCAGCAGAACCGAGGCTGTGTGGCTGCATCCAACCTCCTCCGGTGGTTGACGACGTTGCACCTTACTCTTCAATTGAGAGCATTTCAGTTCAAAAGATTACTCCCGAGTATAAGCTTGGTATGGATCGACAGGTGAAGTTTAAATCCCCACCCATGAAGGCTTCTGAATTATGGCGGGAAAAACCAGCAGTTCTGTTATGCATTCGACGTCCAGGGTAATATCTAGGCTATTCTTTTTAATTGCTGGAAAATGGGATGGATGATACTGGGGAGATGAATTCCTTCGGTCATTTTCAGATATTCTAGGAAGTCCCCAAGTTGGGGGAAGGAATTCCTTTGCTTGTTTTCAGATATGCTAGGAAGTCCCCAGCTCGGGAGTGGTCATCCCATTCCCATTTTCTAGTGTGATTAGTGACTTTCATCTTGTTTTTATTCAAGTAGCAATGTTAATACCATTTTGTTTGATTGGTATTTTCAGGTGCATCATGTGCCGAGCAGAAGCATACCAGTTGTACTTGAGGAAACCGATATTTGATTCATTGGGGTTTCAGCTGATTGCTGTTCTTCATGAACAGATAGATGCTGAGGTACTAAACACTTCTGTCATTCCACATTGATTGCACCATCAAACCGCATTTAGATGGGTTAGCATTAGTTGTAATAGCACCTCTTTTAGCACTTGGCTTCAAACGATGCTTGCTTATTGCATTTCTGCTTCTTCTGAATGATTTA
Source organism: Pouteria campechiana (assembly GCA_036873735.1). Classification (NCBI taxonomy): domain Eukaryota; kingdom Viridiplantae; phylum Streptophyta; class Magnoliopsida; order Ericales; family Sapotaceae; genus Pouteria; species Pouteria campechiana. The sequence continues at coordinate 2,998 of JAYJMB010067165.1, forward strand.
TCTCAAACTACTCAATTGCAATCTGTTTCAAACATTTCAGGTCAAGGACTTCTGGCCGCGTTACTGGGGTGGTGCTGTCGTTCTCAGTAAGGGCAAGGAATTTTTCAAGGCACTTGGAGGGGGTGAGCTGATGAAAGACGGCTTCTTAACAGGTTTCCTTTTGAATCCCCGCGCTATTACCAACTACAAGCGTGCCAATGCAATGGGAATAGAGAACAATTTCAAAGGAGAAGGAGAAATCAAGGGAGGCCTGTTCGTGATAGGTAGCGGGAAAAGTGGCATCGCTTATCAGTTCATTGAGAGGAATTTTGGGGATTGGGCTCCTCTAGCTGAAGTTATAGAAATGTGCACTCGAATACAGGTATGTTACAGCTGACACTGATCTTTTAATCAATAGAGATTGCACACGAACAAATCACAAGATTATAAATATTGAATTCTTTTCTTGGTTTTAGTTCTTGAAAGTATACGTTTCGAGAACAAAACTTGAAGCCTGACTATGGCTGCTATCGTTTCCAGGTAGCTGCTTAAGGATTTGTTGTCTGCCTGTGAAGATCCGCAGCTGACTCAAGAGGAATGACCAAGTTCCAACATTTTGTTTTTGGGTATTCTTTTATTATAGATGCAGGAAGATGGACGTTGTGAGAATGTGGATTTTTTTATTTTTTTTATTTTGATTTGGCTTGGATTTATAGAGGTCTTATGATCTCGTCACCTATTACGTTTTCTTCTGAAACTTCCATACACATCCATTTCGTTTGGATTTTATAGCAGGTAAGTAATCCTACTTCGACCCTACATTCCTTTCTTTCCATTATTATTTCCATCTTTTCGATCATTTTCTCATATTTTCAATCATTTATCCTTGTATGCTCTCCATAAAAGCCTATACAAATCAATTATTACCCTCCATTTTCAAGGAATCACAATACTATTTTGTTTTTATCTTCCGCTATATCTATTTATCATTTTATTTTTCTTTTAGGTAATAAATTTTTTATCGTACTATACTCCCCATTACACTGCAATACACCAATCCGAACATAAATGTGTACCTCCATACTCCAATATGGCTACTCCCCAAAAATCGGTGAAAATTGTTGACCAAGAGGAAGAGTCAGCAAAGACAAAATGCTCACGAAAGGAAAATTATGGAAGACAATCTCGTGGCATGACCTCTGCTTTCTTCATGATTTCAACCGAATTCTGATATACATCATTAAAATTATGGAGGCTTAGATTTAATACTGGCCCCACACAAAAATGATTCCCAAATGAGAATGGTTCATAGGGAAGAGTTATCACCAAAGGAATATTAGTGTTGGAATTAAACGACTAAGCTCGAGGTATTCAACAATCTTGGGCACTGAGAAATATGCTAAATCAAATCTTTTCACATTCCATTAAGGATCTCAGCAAACTATCACACTTCTGTGGACAGCATCCTCAAAACCATAACTTCAAGAACAGGTAATCCACTTTAAAATGACCAGTATTACTCAAGACTCGTTCATTAAAAAAACATGCTAAATCAAATCCTTTATATTCTATTTAAGATCTTGAAAGTAACACCACCGGTAATTCACAGAGCTTGGACGTTCCTGCAGTAGATCTTCAGCAGGAAGATGGGAATGGGTGGGGCGACAATGGCTTCCAATAGCAGCAATACTGGACAGGAAAAGAAACAGAAACCACTGGGTCTGTATAACATATATCTTCATTGCAGAATGGTAATCACTAATCACTACTTCGTTTTCTTTTTCTGTACAACAGACAATTTAACTCATTCCAATTCAATTACAATGAGGAACAGGCAATGTTCCACAAGGATAGGACATGGGAAAATACCCGGTTGTCTTTGCGATTTGTAGAAGGTCATGATGATCTTCTTACCCCCCTTGAAACTGGAGCTTGCAGTTTGATTTGCAACCCAAAGGATCAGGGTTCAACTTTCATGTTGGCTGACGATGTCACTGAACCTGCAAAAGCCAAAATGCAATGTCCAGATCAACGCTACAAATGGCAGTGATTCCTGCATGAGGTTCTCATTGGAAAATATAGGATCTGGAGCATGGATTGATCATAACTTAGAGGCAAAAGTTCTGGCATAGAAATATACTGATGCTAAAAAACCAATGGATGAAAGATCCAATATTGAAGGACATGAGCATATGGATCGCAGCAGTGTGTGGGGGTATGTCATCAAAATAAGACCCATGACATGAACAGTTCAAATCACAACAAATGAGTCAGTAGGCATCAGAACCACATTCATTTTGTTCATTGCCAGGAGTTCAAGATGCCTTACAAGTTGCCCCATAGGCAGAGTGAATCATTGTTACTGGCGATTTGGAGCAGATCCTAACAGCACATACTTCCAAGACACCTCAACAGTTGATGCCCATACAGTGTTTGAACAATGATCATTTTATTCCTAATGATGGCTGCAGGTTGGTCGCCTGCACTGAGCAGCATGTGGTTTTACATTGTATGCTTATGTTTAGGACTGCCTTATAAGTATGACTCTATGCATAACAATGATGGAACCCTCGATAGCATAGATTGCAATACATGTCAGCCCAGGTGGAAGTCTCCATTCAACCACCAAAAAGCAACAGACTACATTTAAAACCTTACCAAATGCTATTAGCTATTTAGTATTTTACCATTTAACTCTTGAACATTCAAGGGCGCATTCATGCCAAAACTCATTTGCACCACATTATGAAGCCCTTCATCCCATGCATTGCTGGTCTGTGAAAACAATACATAAAATTTCCCAGTTACAAATAGAACTAATTTTTATTTAAAAAAAAAAGTTACAAATTTTTCATTGAGATGAATCTTTTGACTGGATAAGTAGGCATACACATATTATCTACTGATCAACAGCCAAGTAGATGGTTGACATGCAGGCACGTAATATGAAATTGGACACAAGCATACGTTAGTTAACATTGTCCCAAAGATAGATCATCTAAATGATCCAACTTCTCATTAGTCAGCCAATGTCTCTTATTTTTAAGAAACAGCTGAGCCATTTTCAATTCAAATAAACACCAGCCAGCCAGAGTCCACCAAAGCCAAGAAAGGTAAAGTTTAGACCATCTAATTTACAGTTTTATACTACTGTGAGTCATGAAGAATTTCTCCGATCTACTATCAGCCATAACACTGTCAGGGTATCAAGCTTTTCCCAAAAGGTCTCTTGAATGTATGAAAATGCACAAGCAATCACACCACAAGTATGGAACATGGACACGTAGACGAATCCACTCAGGAGGAACCCGAAACACTTGGCAAGTCAACAACTATGATTCATTGGTAAGGGAACCTAAGCATCATGGGTACTAAGAAATAAAAGTGTGTTGAATAAGCAAAAGCAGCTAACTAAAATTGCCTGGATTGTTGAGTAGTTACCTCATAGGTCAGACTTATGAGTGAACCAAAACAACATAACCTTTTCAATTACCGGATAAACAGTATCTCAACACACTCCAGTTTTGACAATCTGAAGTGTGAACCATTGCACAAGTCTACATGAAGGTACGTCTGATAAATTTTAAACACTGGTTATAGCATGTCAGTCCTGGAACCTAGCACACAAGTCACCCATTTTTTATTTCTTTCTTTTCCTGAAAGGTAGATAGAACACTGACAGTGTTTAATCTGCACAAAATTTTGGCACCTACCAACTGTGCTATATATTGGGATACACATTTGTCATGTCTTAAAAACCAGGTTTTTAGCTGGATACAACATCTATCATGTCTTAAAAATCAGCTTTTACTTAACAAAACATATGGAAATCCAGTAACTAAGTTCATGTGAAATAAAACCTGAGGAGTCATGTCTTTGTATACATTCATGGTGGTCAATTGTGAATTGATGGTTCTTCGAAGCAAATCTGAATGAGTCCCAATTCCTGGAATTCCTGCCTGAATCAGGCCATGTTGAGAAGGGTGTAGCTGAGGATAAGACATGCCCATGTCGGATGAGAATCCGATAATAGATGCTACTCCTCGAGCTTGATGAATCTAAGAGTAAATTGAAAAGAAAAAGGATGAGCCACATTTCTCAGAAAAATAACCAGCTAAACTAGTCAAGGTTCAACCTACTTTGAGACAATCCAAGGTGATCACGTTTATCCAAGACAACAGGGAAATTGTGAAAGCTCACATCCTCCTTGGAGTGCATCCCAAATATCCATTGTGGGAAAGCCAACAAAGTTTGAACTGGTGGGTCCGCATTCAGACATGCCTAAGAATGAAAATCGTTGTATATGCCATAGTGCAAAAGTCATTGTCATCTATCACAACTATCCAATCACAATTTCAACTAAATGAGTGCAGACATTGATTCTTTTCTCTTCATAAATCTAAGCATGCTCGACTACAATGATTTTGTATTCAGCAACCATAAATGTTTTGTAGCATTTAGAGAATCTGGACAGCTTAAAGCATGCCATTTTTAAGTGGACAGTGGAGCAAGCCAATACATACTGGTGGCATGTGGCTTGTTTCTCGGAAAATCTACAAATATCTACGGTTTGGGGAGAGTCATATTCATATACAAATGCTGAGCTCCACATTTTCAAACATAGGAAACAATACAAGGCAGTTGAATAAGTAGATCACACATACGTCTTTTGAGAGGAGTCCTTCAAAGTTCAAATCTATCTGTGGATTAACAGCTGCAAGCTTCATAGACAAAAACTGAAACCACCAAAAGAGAGGGTAAGTCAAAGATTTATCATTTTCCTTTCAGGGCATTAAGATAGAGATGAACAGGCACATGAAAATCTACTGTCAGCAAAACATTTAGCTCAGGCACCAAGTCCAAAAAAAGAATTATTAGATGATGATGATTTTCAAGGTGCAGTGCTTGAACATTTTTTCCCTCTTTTTATAAATTATTTCCAAAATGAAATCACTGTTGGGAGAAGTAGACATCAGTTTCTATAAACCATGCAGTTAGGTTTAGCAGGAAATCTTTCATGGAAATCATCCAATTTCTGATGGGATTGGATGTGGCCTGCCAAGAACAGGAGTGCCACAATATCTTACTCTTTGAACTTCCAGACAGCAGAATACACAATACGATGACAATATCCTGGTTTCAACCTGTCCTCTGGTGCCTAATGTTCAACATAAAATAATTTCCAATGCAATCAGACTCAAGACAAACAAACTCGAAAAGATCCTAATTTCACACTTTTTCCAGGAAGCATTGATAAAGTGATCTAGAGCATCAGCAAACCATGGCCAAGACACAATGGGACCGACCATCATCCAAAAAGCAAACCAGAAAGGGATAGACGACAGGAGTGACAGTCCACACATAAAATTGTCATCAGACTTCACAATTAATTGCCTGAAATATTGCTGAGATGAAAGGTCTCAATCCCCCAAAATATTTGCAAACTCAACTTTTTAAAGAATTCATAAGATGAATGCATCAGAATAGCACTTGTCCAAACAAAACTGTCTCAGGAGGCCCACCTCAACCTGTCGTTGCAGTGATTGTACATAGTTGATAATCTCATCCAGCATGACAGCCTTTCCAGTTACCTGCAAACCACCCATGCAGAAAATCAACTAACATTACCAAACAGGAATACAGCTTAACCACTCTTAGGCAGCTCAATAACCTTGCTGCAGCCAGGGACAAGATCTTGAAGAAATTTCATCCTTTCACTGATTTTTTCCCTTCTCACCTACATTGCAGATTGATCCAGTTTAGCCAAATCAGATTTTTTTTTTTTTCAATAGCTAAAATCAAAAGCTTGACCAAATTTTGAAGCAGTTTTAATTGAAAAACAAACATGCTCAACTCTGTGAATTGCAGTAGCAACTTATTTTTATTGAAAAAGCCAAAGCAAAATAATTAAAACCCTCTCAAGACCACCTTGATAAGAACTTGCAACTTTAAGTTTATTCACAAGTTCCATAATTAAATCCCTCTCAAGGCCACCACCTTAATAAGAGCTTGCAATTTTGAGCTTATTCACGAGTTCAGCTGTGAAGTGAATTCCATCCATTCAGCTTAACTGAATTGAAAAGCAATCCATTCCGATGTTACCATTGCTAACTATGATTCATTAGAAATTAAATTTTTCCCAAAATGCTTACTCTCTCTGCTAGACTGTGGCTGTTTGTGGCCTGTCCTCGCCGCGCTCTGACATGAATATAATCCTCCTTGGGTGCATCTGAATCTTGAGAGCTTTCTTTCCCTTGCCGTGCATTGGACTTGGAAATGGTTGAATTCAGATTTTGCTCTCCTCTTGGGGTTGTTTCTACATTTTCCTTGGCAGTTTTGATGGATGATAGCCCAACTCCTCGGTCTGATTCTAGATGCTGGGACAAAGAAACATGTAAGTATATCTGCACACTAATGAGTGGATAATTGAGGCACTGAAGAATTAAATCAATCAAATTAGTTAGAATATTTAAAATATTGTTGTCAGCTAGAGCTCATGAGAAAAGTAAATGCTACCATGATTTAATCATGGGTGGAAGAAGACAACAATTCCAATGTCGATTGATGATATAGTACATAGCTGACAAAGTTTTAAAATAATAATAATAAATAAGACCAGTTCCATTTTTCACTCATTTTTGATCCTTGTTTTTAAATTAGAGCAGATACTTTCTTAATAAATGGAAGTAAAAGAAATTAATTAGTAAGAGAAGCTACCCCAGTGCTTCTTTTCCTTTTATTAGCAGCAACTCCCTTAGCAGATGCATCCCCTGAAGGATTATCCAAAATCTTTGCTTCACCTTCTCTGCCAGCACTAAATGGAGCTTCATCATTGTTTGATGCCTCAATTCCAAGTGTCCCATCACCCATTGAATCTAAACCACCACCCTGTTCTTTCCCAGCAGGACTCCCTTCAGTTGACCCATAATCAATCACTGGAGAGGCGTTGTCATCAGCCTCCACTACATGAGATTCCTTCCTAAGAGACTGTGACACTGAAGCAGCTTTCAAAGCATCAGTCGATGAAAGAACCTGAGACACTTGGATACTTCCACCTTTAGAACAAGGACCAACAGGTTCAGAAACACCCAATGGATACATCACCGTGTTGCTGCAGTTCCCCCCACTGTTGAAACATGAAAATCTTGCAGCCAGCTCAATGAAGGTGGAATCAGCAGGAAATGGAGATAAACTCTGAGGGAGAGTTGCAGCGCCTGAAGTAGTCAAAAATCCACCCCCTTGACGATCCCAAATACTGAGGCACAATGAGTCATCAAATGAAATGGAAGAACTCATTGATGGATTCATAAATGAACTTTCGGTAGGGACCAAACTGACAGGTGGATTTATGAAATTGGCACAACCTAACTGCCATTCAGATGTTGGGTAATTCAAGGGATGCTGACTCTTCTCCATCCCAGACTTTTCCTTCGCGCTCAAGTCCATTGCAAATACCAAGAACTTTGCAATACAGAAAAACCCAAGAATTCCTTTCCCTCCTCAGTTGTATTGAACAAACATCAATCAAATGATTGAACTTCTCCAAAGAGTGATAATTATCTATACAAAATGCTCGATATCACTCACTAATACACAAATCAGGCTTCTCACATCTCCCGAAGATGAACATTGCCAAGAACGACAAAAACCAACTGCGCTCAAATCCTAAAAAATCAAAAAAGGATCACTTAGAACAGCATGATCATCTACTTCAATGACAAAGGCAGGTAATCACTTGCAAAATTGATACTACTTGCCGCATAAGTATGACAAATCCTACAAGCACAGAGATAGCTACAAAAAAGCAGGCTACTTATCATAGTAAGAAGGAAAAGAACTAGAACCCAAACCCACCAAGACGCTATTCCGAAGCAGATCAATAAAAGCTAAAATGCTATTTCACAAACTCCCGAGTAGAAAACGACATCTTAAATACCAAATCAGTGGACTTCAAGAACCCCCAATATTGTACAAGGTAAAACCACAGAAAACCACAATCCCGCTTCAATCGCTTGTCGAAAATTGGCTGCCACATTCACTTTTATGAAAAGACCCAAATGAAACAAAAACTATAAAAAGACAGGAAGAAAAGGCATGAAAAATAAAAACTGGAAAAGAGAAAGGGCAAAGCCCACGCAATCCAAAAATTAATACAACAAAATCTAAATCAATTCACATCTATGAAGTAAATACAACTACCCAAGTGTCAAAAATAATACTAGAACCAATACCCACATCATGAAACTTGGGAAGCACCTACATTTCCCAGCATAGCCAACCAAAAAAAAGAAAAGAAAAAAGGCTCCAACACAGCATAAACTACTCAAACCTGCGCAAATGAACAAAAGAAAAAACCAACCCAAACTTCCGATGAAACAAGCAATACGCGGCACTCAAATCGCCAAACTTCATGTAGCCCAAATTGCGCAAATAAAAGGACTCCAGATAAGTCCCAAATCACTTCGTTTCAAGGAAGAGCCGAATTACAAAGCTCCAAGAACAGCAAAAGGCAATCATAACCCAAATCAGAACACTGATTTCAGAGATAGCATCCTATGCATTGAAACAACAAAATCAATGACTGGGAGAGGAAACAGAAAGAGACCCAAATCAGATTCCTACCTCCTTCTGGTAAACCGCTTTGCATTTGAAGCTTTTAGTCTACTCCCACCGCATCCTTGGAGGAACCTGGACCAGTAACATGCTAAAAAAAAACACACACTAACAAGCAAGAAACAACAGAAAATTACACCGGCCAAGGGGGGGAAGAAAGACGAGTGAGATCGAAGGCATTAATATTTATAGAACACGCTTGCATCAGAAAACGAGCCGAATTGAATGATTAACTACCGCCACTCTCCCCCACGCTGTGAAAACGAAGCTGGGAAGAGCTCTGTCGAACGTGGGCCCCGCGAAAGGCTTCTCTCCTAATGACACCTGTCCTTCTTTCAAATCCAAGCCGTCCTTCTGGGCTAAGTGTTTGGTCCCAGCAATGGCTGGTGGGGCCCACCGCAGATTATGGAAGAGGAATTGCCGGTTAACAGAGGAATGAGGTGAGAGATGTCGGGTTAAAAGAAAGGACTTCAAATGGACTTTAGTTGGTATGCATGATCCATCTGAGTTGTATATTTGGATTTGGACGGTTTGGATTTTGTAGGCGTTTGTGGAACCTGGTTGAATACGATGCACGAGTGCATGATGAACATAGTCTAGTAGTGCATCAAATGGCTTGACTCCCCAGCTCGATGCCAGCAGCTTTCGCTTAGTCGCCGTTGAATTTTTCGTTACCGGCAGCCGCTGGCCTCGCCTCAATCTTCGTCTGTAAAATATTGAAAAAATTAAATTATAAAATAAATAATGTTAAAACATATAAAAATAATATTTAAAAATATAAATAGTAAAAATAAATTGAAAAGCAAAACAGTTATTCCCTATAGCTATGTATGCATTTCTGTATTTACATGATTTGGATGGTTTGAGTTGGAAGCAAGGTATAAAATCAGATGGTAGTTAGGCGGAAATAGATAATTCTCTTTTAAGCTTTGAAGGCGTGTTTGGTAGGTAG
>JAYJMB010067176.1:0-23401 GCA_036873735.1 Pouteria campechiana
ACAAGATATGCATCAACATAATAGCCCATTCCATTTTTTTTCTTTTTTAATTTTTTGCTTGGTAAAATTTTAAAAGTATGGTTGTGCTTGGACTTTAGACCTCTACCTCATATGTATATATATATATATATACACACACACACACAAACACTCAATTGCATGTGAAATTTTTTCTCGAGTTCAATATCACAACAAAAATATACAAAACACTCAGATTGTATTTACTTATCCTATTGATAATCATGAGTTGGAGAGGAATGCGGGTGAGCAGGAGAACCATAGCCGAGGAGGGCAACAAGAAGGTAGTTAAAGGCGTCCAATGATGAACTCGTGGGTGTTTTTTCTATGAGTGTGAGATAGCAGAGAAGGAGAGAGTGGAGATAATCCCAGAGAGCCCATGCATCTCTCAATCCTTGCGCTAGCACCACCTCCTCCATTAATCTCCATTTACCTTGAGGAGGTATTGTAATCACCTCTTAAATACTTATGTGGAAAACCCTTCAACGTAGAAAAAAAAATTATGGGAGAAATAATAAATCCACTATAAAAATGTAGTTACAAAGATACACTCAAGATATCCCATGTACATCTCATGGAATGCCTTACACGCATCTCCAAATCAATACACTTTAATAACCCTCTCTCTGAGAAAAATCCTATGATCTACATGATAACTCTCTTATCTCAATCCTAGAATTCTTCCATTAAATTCTTAACTAAAATTATAATGTATAACTTTCTTAGTGAGCTTTACTATATGGACTCTCTAACCTCATCTCACATACGCATGTCTATTAGAATTTGTAGAATACAAGACACAAAAACTCAGCATATGGGGATGGCAAAGGTGTCATTCCGATCTCCATCATCGACCATAATCGACATGGCCTCATCATCCACTGTCAATTTTGATGGGCCCGAAGGAGAGAAGAACTGGCCATCATAAATGTCGTCAATAACAGCATGATCATGTTCTGATGAGGAGAAGGAAGAAGATGACGACGACAACAAATTGGAAGAAGAAGATGTTGGATTGAGTTGTGGGGCTCGTGAGGCCTCTGGGTGGTTTGAGTTGATGTAGAGGAAGTTGAAAGAGGGCTGCTTCGGTTTGATGAGATGGAGATTTTGTCAGTTGGGTGGTGGAAGAAAAGATTTTCTTGATAGTGCTGGCATTGCGTTTGAGTTTGAGAAACAGATATGGAGATTCTCCCGAAGGGTGTTGGTGGGCATTTTTCTTCACTTCCTCTCAATTCCGTGTGTTGACGGGAAGAAGAGTTCAGTGTGTGAGTTGGAAGACGCGGTGCCTTTTGTTGAGGCTGGTTTCTCCTACACTCACTTCTGCACGGCGAACACATGCCAGTCTAGAGTAGAGTTGACAGGTAAATTCGGTTGGAAAAGTTGAAATCAGCAACAAAACCGGACTGGACCGGCCAGTTGAACCAGTAAGTGGACCAGTCCAGTCTAGTCTGGTTCAGTCCAATAATATATTTTGAAAATTTTAATATTATTTATAAAACAAAAGAATAAAATTAAAGTCATAAAGTATTATATAAAATATCTATATATTTAGCTTAATACCTATAATTCAATTTTTTTAAAAAAATTAAGATCTGTTATTTTTTATTTTTTTTTAATAAAAAGCCGGTTCAACTGGTTGAATGAGCCGGTCAAACCGTGAATCAAACTTCTAACCGTTCAAACATGGGTCTGGATTTGATAACATTGTTACTAAGAATAAACGTAATACTTTAATTAATATAATAGGGAAGCAAAACACTTTCACTCAACGAATAGATGGAAAAACCCAAGAAGATGAGTGATTCTCAAAGAATCGCTGGTCATGTGTGTAATGATAAAAATAAACATGCCCCGGTGATTTCAATATAAAAGTCACCACCCTCTAAGAGCATGTGACCCACCTGATTCAGATGGCCCAAGTTTCACAGCATAAAAAATTTGCGTACTGGATTGACCGGAATTTTGGATGCGTTGCTGGGCAATGTGCAACTTAAGGCTCGTCGAAACCTCACCCTTCTCTGTGAAAATACTAAAAGCTTTTCCTATTTTAAAAAGAATCAGTTTAACTCTAAGAGCTTCGAGCTATCCTGGGGTTAAATTGATGTTGATATTTCAATTTATTTTCGAAATTAGAAAATTAACAATTTATGTTAGCTTTCAATGGATTTCGTTTGATTGCACCCTAAAGTCATCAAAAAATTGATTTCAATTCTGTAAAATAATAGTTATAAATGAATTTGCGTTAGATTTTCTGTAATTCTATTCTTAATGAATGCTCATAAAAATGAAAGAATTATATTTATTTGATTATATAGAAACGATTAGAAATATATGAATAAAATACTAAGTAAAAAAACCTACTTAAGATGGGTATTTTAATGAAATTGTAATTCAAATATGATTCAATCATCAAGTGGAATATAAATTTTGTAATAGAAATAAGTGCTTAACATGTATTCTAAAGTTTTTGTTTTTTTGTTCCAACTTGGTAACGGATTTGCTGTCATGTTTGAGCAATAGTATTTTTTTTTTCTATGGCTCAACAGAATTTTATATTAAAAAACATGAGAAGGACTAGTGAATGACTAACATTATATATATTTTATATTTTTTTATAGGTTTCAATATTATTTTTGACCTAGATTAATATACATATCACCATCTTTAATAATTGATTAATATATTACAGCTGAGATTGCTTGAGGTCATGGTTTCATTGTGGTGAAAATCATGCCGGTCTTAACTATATATTGAATCTAGTGGCTCAACTACTGACCTAAATTTTCATGCTTATCTTTTAATTATAGATTTTTTTGTTATGTTTTACTCAAAATAGAAGTTTGCTTAGTGCTATGTGTTTCAGTCTTAGCATTTAAATATTAGAGGAAATTGAAATAAATGTTGGATTTATTTGCTAACAATTATTTATATTGAGAAAAATATTTACTCGCCCTCCTACATGTGAGAATGTTCTATAGGTTAACGGATTATTTTATTTTATTTTATTTTTGTGATTATATGGAATCCTAGTTAATTGATTGGTTTGAAGTTCTTGTTCTTCCTATGTGACTACTTGGATTGGATTTCTTATCGATGGTTATTTGGAGTCAATATATTTGCCTTATGTGCTTTTTCAAAAATTAAGTATTTAAAAAACAATGCCTGCTTATTCTTAGTGTATTTGATGGTGGATGTAAGTTTTAAATAACCAGGAATTAATCAGTTGGTTTGTTTTGAGAAATATTTCGGGGTTTGGTGTAGGGATGGTATTCCGTTTTTTAATAGCTATTTTAGTGTTTTAAATATTTAAAATGCCTCAGCTCAAATCTAATAGCTTTGAGCTAATTTGGGGGATTAAGTTCATGTTGATAGTTAAAATTATTTTCAAAATTTACAAAGTGAACAATTTATATTAGCTTTCAACATGTTTTCATGTAATTGCAATCTAAAGTCAGTACAAAATCAATTCCAATTTTATTCAAGAATAGTTATAAATGCCTTTGAATTATATTTTCTGTAACTTTAATGTTAAATAATACTAATAAGAAAATGAAATAACTCTATTTACTTAGTTATGTATAAATAATAAGAAATATAGGGTAAAAATATTAAGTAAGGTTATGTTAATGAAAATCTAATTCAAATACAATTTAATCGATTGAATAAGATATAAATTTTGTATTTAAGACGTGCCTTTGATCAGTATTAATATTGCCCCAACTCCTCATGCGAGGGCAATCTGTGGATTTCCATATTGCTCGTGTGGAGCGCTATGTAAATTATTTGATATTACCTTTTTTTTTTTTTTTTTCTTCCTTCCTTTGGGACGTAGTTCTCCTAAAATTATATAACTATGGATAAGCTAGAAAAATTATTATTATTGCATATATTTTTTATATTCAAAAAAATATTTAGGCTTCTTCCTACTTAATAAAATATAAGGCTTTCAATTTTTAATATTTTATTATAAAATTTACAGATTAATTAACATAAAATTTGAAATACTTCATATCACATCGACCAGAGGAACTGCAAAATCAACGGTAGAGCAGGACTGCGGAAGGGGAAAAATGAACTCGGGTTTTAAATGGGTTTTTGGGTATTGGGACGGCAGCCCGCCCCGCCCCGCCCCGCCCCGCCCAACCCAACCCGGTTTCCATATCTATAAAACTGAAAAAACACAAAAAAGTCCTGACGGGAGCTTCGCCCTAGCCGCAAACCCTCTCCTCTGCGGGCGTTCCTCTTTTTTTTGTTTTTTTTTTTTCCCTGTCTCAATCTCTACTACTGATCTCGTTGCCTCGTTCCATCGTCTGTCCTCTCGCACTCCTCTATCGTCTAAAGGTACACCCCTTATTACTATTTTTCGGATTTATAGGCAGCTGATTTCTTCAATTATAGCTATCTTCCAACCAAACGACCATGATGCTGATCCACCCAAATTCGTTTTTGTCTGTGAATTGAATGAAGTAGGGGCGTAAAGGGTAGGTCCTGCGATTTTTAGCAAATCGCGACTTATTGTTTTATCAAATCATCCTTTGAATCGAGCTTGTCTGCTAGACAATCCCCAATCTTGCAGGACACACTCAAGTGCTGATTCACTTATTGTATTGACTAGAGACTGATCATACTCGGACAATTGTTTATTCCTAATCGGTGTATTTATCAACCAACAATCAACTGTTTGCATTGTTAACTACCTTTAGCTACTTTCTTTTCGTTTTTTTCTTTTTTAAAAAATTCTTTTTAACACCCATCACCATCCCGAATTCAAACCCTATTGCGTTGCTTGAGGTTTGTGGTAAGATTTTAAAAATAGGGTTAGGGTTAGGGCTCACCCGACCTGATTTTTGCCTCTACTTCCAACCGCACATTGAAACTGGCCCACGGCTCTTCGTATTCCGTCGGATGGATGTTTACTTAAAAACCCTACGTGCGTCCTTTTGCCAGGCAGAGAGCAGAGTGGCCCTCCTGCAGCGTTTTAAAAAGTTCTTCTAGCGCTTCTAAAAAATCCGTTGAAGGTATGAATTTGCTTGTAGCATTGATGTTTGTGGTTGTAGATCTTGAATGGAGGATTTTGTGTCATTGTTCTGGCATGGGGCCTTTTTCTTTTTTCATATGGTGGAGGAGAGACTTTGACCGACAGAAGTTGCTAAGTTTTCTTTTGCTTCATTAATGAGAAAAACTCTATTCCTCACCTTTCGAAAATTGAGGTTTTTGAACTCAGAAGGGTGGATGCCCATTCTGTGATATGATCAATAAATCTTTGGCCCATTCTATGATCTGTCTTTGAGCATAGGAGATGGCTAAGTAAGCTATCAAAGTTTTATTTTTTATTTTGTTATATATATTTTTGAGGATATACTAGGAAGAAACTTTTCACTCTCTTCACATGTTTTAGTCTTTCTCAATTGTGATGCTTATCGACAAGATGAAATAAATAAATTTTTAATGATGACATTTTATTTTGCAGAGTTAAGGAGCTTGTGGTCGAGAGATTGACGCAGCCATGACAACTTTTGCAAAGCCTGAGAATGCTTTGAAGCGTGCTGAAGGTTCATGCATTTCTATTATTTTATTTTATTTTTGTGATTATGTGGAATCCTAGTTAACTCTTTGCTTTGATTCTAGTTCTTTTCATGCGACTACATGGATTCCTTTCTTTCCCTCTCCCTCAATTGTGTTGTTGTTGTTGTCTTGAATTGCTGATGGTTAGTTGGGCGAATGTGTTTGCATGTTGTGCCTTTTTTTAAAAATAAAAAAATAAAAAAATAATACTTATTCTTAATGTTTTGGTAATGTATTTGCTGGGGCGTGTAAGTTTTAGAGATCAAGAAATTAAGCAGTGAGTTTCTTTTAAGGACTATTTTGGGGCTGGGTATCGGGGTGGTAATGGGTGGTATGCTATTATGATTCTTACAATAAGTTTACTTTAATTCTGTTTTAGAGGTAGTGTGACATTGCATTTTTTAATAGCTATTTTAGTGTTTCAATTAGTTGCAAGTTCAACGTGACCTTAGATAGGGAATACTTTGATGATGACAATGATGATGTTACTTATTTCCACTTTAAAACTTAGAATTGAAAGTTTCAATTCCTTCAGAAAAATCAATAAATGCGAAACTTGGTCTATTTCTTTCAATTGAAGATGCATTTGGAATTATATAGACATGTTTTATTGGTGCTTTTCTTCCTTGCTAACAGTCTTTTAATAATGTAAATTTTTTACATAAAAAAATCTATGATGTTATGCTTTTATTGAGAAACTTTTGTTAATTTATTTTAAAATGATTGCAGAATTAATCAATGTTGGTCAGAAGCAAGCAGCACTGCAAGCACTTCATGACCTCATAACTTCAAAGAGATATAGGGCATGGCAGAAGACCTTAGAAAAAATTATGTTCAAGTACGTGGAATTGTGTGTGGACATGAGAAAGGGTAGATTTGCCAAGGATGGCTTGATTCAGTATCGAATTGTATGCCAACAAGTGAATGTCAGCTCCTTGGAGGAGGTCATAAAGCATTTTATGCATCTTTCAACTGAAAAGGCTGAGCAGGCTCGAACCCAAGCAAAAGCCTTGGAAGATGCCCTTGATGTTGATGATTTAGAAGCAGACAAAAGGCCGGAAGACTTAATGATAAGCTATGTCAGTGGTGAGAAAGGCAGAGATAGGTCTGATCGTGAGCTCGTTACTCCATGGTTCAAATTTTTATGGGAGACATACAGAACTGTGCTCGAAATTCTACGAAACAACTCAAAATTAGAAGCTTTATATGCGGTGAGTATTTTG
This sequence comes from Pouteria campechiana, assembly GCA_036873735.1. Taxonomy (NCBI): domain Eukaryota; kingdom Viridiplantae; phylum Streptophyta; class Magnoliopsida; order Ericales; family Sapotaceae; genus Pouteria; species Pouteria campechiana. The sequence goes on from JAYJMB010067176.1 coordinate 6,807, forward strand.
ACCATACACATTTGGAGCATTCCATATTAAAATTTTATTTTTTCTCGATGATGCAAAATTGATGTAAAAGAGGAGCAAAAGTAAAAGATAGGAATAATTCAACCATAAAATGAATAAATATAAAAGTTATTAGTCTTTTTATAAAAAATGTATGAAACGATGAGAAAAAAAGTAGAGTAGTTTTGAGTAGTTAAATATTACATCAATATATGGAAGGGAGAAAAACATGTTTTTATCCCTTTTTTGGCCAAAAAAGGGGTTTATGCCTCTCTTTGACCTCAAAAACACACCCTTTATGGGAAACTGTTGTTTTATTAATTACGTTAGCGAAGTTAGCAGGGTTTTGAAGCACTTTTAGTTTACTGAAAAAGTTGCATTTGAGCTTTTTAAGACATCTTATGAGAATCAAGTAACAACAGCATTATCCCAACATACCATTAAAGTGCTTGGCCTTTAATTTTTATTATTTTTTAAATTACTCTAATCTCATGATATAAAGGATGCTCGATTTGATTGTGCCTTGTACAAGGGTTGTTTCATTTAGTTTGACAGCTTGAAAATCTATTCGAAGCCTCATTTTTTGTATGTTTGTACCTTTATTAGCATGCTTGTCCTTGGAGAGGGAAGGCAGAACACTGCTTCTGCTAGCACTGCTTGGGCATGGCTTTTGAATGTTTCTCGTTTTATTAGTTTATGCAATTTCCAACCTTTCCTCTGTCCATTTTCATCCTTCTCTCATCTGCTTTTTCATTCCTTTTCTCTTGTCATTGTTCTTTTTATTGGCTTGGTTATTATAGATTTTGGTTTGCCAATTGTTACTTATTCTTTAACTTTTCTGTATCTGAAGTGGCATTCTTCATCAGAAATTTGCTAATCATTTCAAAATTTGGTTATCCTTTATTGATATATTATTTTATTTCACTGAGATTGTGAACCAATACAAATTTTGGAATTGGTATTCAAGCGAATTATTTTTTATTTTGGGTTGTTTTAATAACAGAGAGTAGTTCCTAGGCTGGTTTCAAACAGTGGATCTATTTTACATTTATCATTTAAGTACTCTTGTTCATCTAAGTGTGTGTGCTTTCATGTGTTAGATGACGGCGCACCGGGCTTTCCAGTTCTGCAAGCAATACAAACGGACAACAGAATTTCGTAGACTATGTGAGATCATACGAAATCATTTGGCTAATCTTAACAAGTATAGAGACCAAAGAGACAGACCTGACTTGTCAGCCCCTGAAAGTCTGCAGCTCTACTCAGATACCAGATTTGAGCAGCTTAAAATTGCAACAGAGCTTGAACTTTGGCAGGTTTGTTAGAGTACAGAGGCATATTTACTTGTTATTGGAAAATCTTACCAAATATCTGGTACTGTGGTGCAGGAAGCTTTTCGTTCTGTTGAAGATATTCATGGGCTGATGTGCATGGTTAAGAAGACCCCAAAGCCTTCCTCAATGGTTATTTATTATGCTAAGTTAACTGAGATATTCTGGGTTTCAGACAGTCACTTATATCATGCCTATGCTTGGTTCAAGCTCTTCACACTTCAGAAAAGCTACAACAAGAATTTAACGCAGAAAGATTTGCAACTGATTGCATCGTCAGTTTTGTTGGCTGCACTTTCTGTTGTTCCATATGACCATAAGCATGGAGCATCTCATCTGGAGCTTGAAAATGAGAAAGAGAGGAATTTAAGGATGGCTAGCCTTATAGGATTTAGTCTTGAGCCCAAAAGAGAGAGCAGAGAAGTGGTAATGTGAATTTATAATTTGAATTTGTATTTTTTGCAATTTTTTTTGTTGTGGCATCTGATATCATGTTTTCTTTTCTCAGCTTTCTCGGTCGTCACTCCTCTCAGAATTGGTAAGATTTGAAAATTCTAGGTTTTTTTTATCACTAATTAGAGTTCATCACAGTTCGCTATTTTTTTAAACAAATTTCGCTCTCTAAAAAGGAACTCTAACAAAATTTTCTATTTGTGATTGATTCAGCAATATGGATAAAAATCTTTAGCATGAAATAAATGATAGAAAGTGCTTACTTATCCCAAATTTCTTTTCGGTATCAGCAAATTCTACTACCCATTATCTATATCTTGTAGGCTTCCAAAGGTGTAGTGAGCTGTGTCTCTCAAGAAGTAAAAGACCTATTCCATCTCTTAGAACATGAATTTCTTCCATTGGATCTTGCATCAAAAGTTCAGCCACTGTTGGCCAAGATCTCTAAGATTGGTGGCAGGCTTTCCTCGGCTTCTTCTGTTCCTGAAGTGCAACTGTCACAGTTTGTTCCTGCTTTGGAGAAACTCACTACCTTGAGAGTACTACAACAGGTTTGTGGAAGTTTGACTTGGTCCATGTCTTTATGTTCTAATACCTCAAAATGCTTGTTGACCTTTTCTTTTTCTCTTTTTCTTTATCAGGTTTCACAGGTTTATCAAACGATGAAAATACAGGTGCTGTCAGGGATGATACCATTTTTTGATTTTTCAGTGGTGGAGAAAATATCAGTAGATGCTGTTAAATATAATTTTGTTGCCATGAAAATCGACCACTTGAAGGGCGCTGCTCTCTTTGGTAGTATGGTAAGCTTAAATGTGAACATGTTGGTGCATGTATGGCTGGTCTTTTTCTTTCTTTCTTTTTTATCTTTTATAGTTAATCTACCTTCCCGTCGAATTCACTGTTTTTGGCTAATTCAATAATTTGCTATTTTCAGGATCTTGAATCAGATAGACTCCGAAATCATCTGGCCAATTTCACAGAATCTTTGAATACAGCCAGAAGCATGATTTACCCCCCAGTGCTGCCTCAGATAGATAAAGATAGCCTTAGTATTTTAGCAGATACTGTGGATAGGGAGCACAAGAGACTTCTTGCCCGAAAATCCATTATTGAAAGGCGTAAAGAAGAACAAGAACGGCAGATGCTGGAAATGGTAATCATCTCCAATCAATGGATGATCTTCATTCCTCAACTAGTTTTGGTAGTCTGCTTGGTTTCTGATTGCTTTGGAGTCTCAGACGTGTTTCAAACATTCCACATGCGTGATCACTGGGTTATATTTGATACAGATGAGCCTTCCTGCATGATGTGTTCATATTAATGAGTCCTAATTTCCAGTGGGAGTGGACACTGATGGATCATGCAGAAGTCTCTGCATCTATGGCTCCTTTTTTGGCTTGTGCCCTGTAAACTTCTTATTTGAGGGCAATCTGAACTGACTGATAGTGTCATACCTTATTTTAATCTATGCTTGCATCATAAGAAAGCTCAAATGTTCTTACCTTGCAGGAGCGTGAAGAAGAATCAAAGAGGTTAAAACAACAAAAAATTACCGAAGAGGCTGAACAAAAGAGATTGCAATCTGAGTATAGCAGAAGGGAAGAACAGAGAATACGCAGAGAAATAGAGGAGAGAGAATTGGAGGAGGCCCAGGCCTTACTTCAAGAAGCTGAGAAGCGTAGTAAGAAGAAAGGAAAGAAGCCAGTCATTGAAGGAGTGAGTTTTTCATTTTTTTATTCTTGAATATTTTGCTTACCAGGTTTGCCATGTCTCTATTTGAGATTATATCTGTTCGTTGGAAAGATATTTTTTTAGATGCTTCGCAAGGATGTATCGTAGATATTGCCTAAATTTTCTATGAGAGAAATATCAAAGAAAAACACAGTGATTCTGTTGATGGAACTTCAAGAAATGTTAGGAGACTCGTGCACATTATAATTATATATGACTACATAAAACAGTTCATCACAGGTAGTTTCTTTTGTGTACCAAATAATGCAATGCGAGTTGTGTATTTGACTTGACTAATTTTTTAAGATACATCCAAATAGAAACAACTTAAAACAAAAAAGGGAAATGGAATGTAGTTACTGACGCAAGAACCACCTTAGGTATATAAAAGTAAACATCATTTGAATAAGGTTTTTTCTGATTTTTAATTATTTAAAGAAAATTAGAATTCAAAAAAATACCAGAGTGCTAGGTCTAACTATGTAACTGAATCCACTTTTAGGCAAAGTAGACAAATTTACTGATGTAAGACATCCAAAATATTGCTCATAGTTAATATCTTATTGCCAACTCCCTTAAAAGATATTACGGATTTATTTGGAGAAAATTGTTGCTTCCAAGTTAAAAGAAGTTATATTTGCCTTTTATTAGTTAATCGATTGAATAAACTAGTGGCTCTTTGGATTGTTTTTTAGAATCATTTTTCAGTTTTTTTTCCATACTCGCAAAAAAGACAAAAAAAAGAAGAAAAATCTTTATTGAGCGAACACTGAGGTGGCTTCATCCTATCACTGGAAGCTGCTTTTCAGTTTCCATTGGTATTAAATGAAAGTCTTTACTTCTTAATGAAGATGGCCATCTAACTTGTTTTTCACCACTTGGTTCCAACTTTATGCATAACAATGCTCACTTATTATTTATTTTTTTTGCAGGAAAAAGTGACTAAACAGACTTTGATTGAGTTAGCATTGAGTGAACAGCTCAAGGAGCGCCAAGAAATGGAAAAGAAACTGCAAAAACTGGCCAAAACAATGGATTATCTGGAAAGAGCCAAACGAGAAGAGGAGGCACCTTTGATTGAAGAAGCATATAAGCAACATTTGGTGGAAGAAAAGATACTCCATGAACGTGAACAGCTGGTTTGCTATTATTTCCATGTTTGAGTTAAATTCTTTTGGGTGCCTTACTGAATTCTATACCTATTGCCTGCAGCCTGTAAGAGGTGCTAGAGGAATCCAATTTCTTATCCCTAAATTTTTGCGGGAAGGGTCAACAAGTTGGAATGTTCTTAGTTTTTTTATCTAATCGCTGTGAAATCCAAAATATTTGAAAATTATGTCCTCGTTTTCTGATCCTAACAAGAAATGATATTTGGACTTGTTTACAAAATCATTTTTAGTCTATGGAATAATTAGTCTTGTTTGCCATCTTTTGCAGCAAGAGATCGAGTTGAGCAGGCAGCATCATGCAGGCGACCTTCAAGAGAAACACAGGCTAGCCCGGATGTTGGACAATAAAGTACGTTCCTTATGATGTTTACACTTCACACCAATAAGTTGTTTTGTTCCTTTTCTTTTCAACAAGATATTGGCTTGTTAGATTAATTCTCATCCCTTAGAGAAGGTTCAGGCACCTATAATTCATTTAATTCCAATTTCACTGGGGCCAAATATGGTGCTCTGCTTTCCTTTGCCAGATTTTGTTACAGAGTAGAATCACCAGTAGAAGGGAGGCGGAATATAACAGACTGCAGAAAGAGAGAGAGGATAGGATAAGGCAGCTTATAGCTATGCGGAAGCAGGAAAGGGATAAGAAACGGAAGCTACTCTTCTATATAAAATCGGAAGAGGAGAGGTTGGCCAAGCTTCATGAAGAGGAGGAAGCTCGAAAGCATGAAGGTCTGTTCTTGTTTGACATTAAAACCACTGCAATCAGCTCTTTTTTTGCAGCAACTTGTATGCTAGAGTTTGAAAGCTAGATTCCAATGGGGTATTAAATTACATGAATTTTGTGCTTGAGGCTAGCAGATGGAAACTGGCTGACTATATGAGGAATTGGGGTCTAGAGTGACATTTTGATTCCCTCATTGACCGATCAGGCTAAACCATCAACCAAGCAATGGCTGGATATGGGCTATAGTCTTGGCACGAGTCAAATAAATATGGGTTGGTGCCACTGGATTTTGTCGGCTAATGCTGTTAAGGGAGTTCTCAAAATGATTTTAGTGTTTGACTTGCCCTCTAGCGTACCATGCACTACTTGCCATGCACCTCCAGTTTTTGGAGGAGGGAAACTGTGCAAACTGAATGACCATGATTTATTCTTAGAATTTGGTGAAAGCATGCTTCCATCTCTAATTACCTCTAATTTATTTTGGTTCGTTGGTATTATTTCATCAATCACTCCTGCAGAGGCTGAAAGGCGGAAGAAAGAAGAGGCAGAGCGCAGAGCCAAGTTGGATGAAATTGCCGAGAGGCAGAGGCAGAGGGAGAGGGAACTGGAAGAGAAGGAGAGATTGAGGAGAGAGGCACTCCTTGGGAGGCCCTCAGAGCCGTTTGCACGGCCAGCTGAGCAAGCCAATGGAGCCAGGCCATCGGAGCAGCCTGTGGCTGCCGCTGCTTCTGCTGCATTACCTGCAGCTCCTACACCTGGAAAATATGTTCCCAAGTTTCGGAGGGAAAGAAGTGAAAGCTCCTCCACCACAGCAGCAGCGCCACCTGCAGAAGCAGAGCATCGGTGGGGAAGGCAAGATGATCGCCCGCCAGCTACTACTGACAGGTGGCGTGGCGATGATCGTGGTGGCAGGCCACCGGCATTTTCCGGGTCGAGATCTTCCTCATCATCCTCGTGGGGTTCCACAAGAGGTCCTCAGCGCGGACCAGAACGCTGACTGCCAATTGCAAATCCGGTGAACTATTTTTGTGGTTTGGTTAGCTCGAGATTCTGACTTCAACTCAACTCTTCAAATTAATCTTATTATTCTAATTAATTATTGTATCATGTGAATTTGTGAATGGTTTACCCGTTCTTAATGGGAGCAAGACATCGAGAATGGTGACAGTCATGGTTGCCGAGTTTTTGTTTGCTATGTTGGTATTTGTTGGTTTAAATGTGCATTGAACGAAAAATAAATAAGATTTTTATGAAAAAGATAAATATTAATGAAAAAAAATAGAGTTTGTCTGGATACGTATATATTATATGAAAGGAAGAAACGGAAGAATCTATCCAGCTTGAGGGGCCAGTTTTTATTTAATGCACAATCCAATACTGTCCAGGCAAAAAATCTTGAGTGACGAACCTCTACTTATCATAATCTTAATAGTTTGCTCCAGCGTATGCAGGTGGAGACTATGATTATCAACCCACACATTCTTGCAATTAATCGAACGTTACGCTCAGCTTTTTCGGTCCACGGCAGGATATTCATATGCTGAAACAAAAAGGCGAATCATTGCCCGCGAAAAATTGCAATCGTTTGTAAATGTGGTTTTAGATCTTCTGTAATTTTATGGTTAAGTAATGCTTATAAAGTTAAATAATTATATTTATTTAGTTACATTAAGAAATATATGAATAAAATACTAAGTAAAGAAACCTACTTAAAATGGCTATTTTATTGAAATTGTAATTCAAATATGATTCAATCATCAAATGAAATATAAATTTTGTAATAAAAATATGTGCTTAACATGTATTCTGAAGTTTTTTTGTTTGTTCCAACTTGGTAGAGGATTTGCTGTCATGTTCGAGCAATCATATTTTGTTTTACATATGATTTTTTCTTTTCTGTAGCTCAAAAAATTTCTATATTAAAAAACATGAGAAGGACTCGTGAATGACTAAAAATAGATTTTTTTATTTGTATTTTTTATAGGTTTCAATATTATTTTCGACCTAGATTAAAGATACATATTACCATCTTTAATAATTAATTAAGCTATTAGGGCTGAGATAAAAGATCTCATAAGGAATGCATGTCCTCGAGGTCATGGTTTCTTTCTGTGTAGGATATGCATACTTGTTACATGAATGCATTTTTCATGCTATTCTTTTAATTATAAATAGCTGTACCATAAATAAAGGATTGTTTTATACTGTGTGTTTCAGTCTTAGCATTAAAATATTGGAAGGAATTGAAATAATAAATGCTAGGTAAATTAAATTTAATTAGAGAAAATATTTACACTTCATACGTGTAAGATAAAATTTTATTTAAATCAAACGAATGATCATGATTAAATTATTTTATTTAAATAAAATTTTCAATGACAAAATATGCTTAAAACATCTTCTAAACCATATTAATAAAATTATAATAATTTATTATTATCTATATTTTTCCTTTACATGATTTTAATTGTGAAAATAGTATTTATGTTCTGCTTTTAAAACCACGTTGTCGGCACGTGTCGGAATTCCAGTCAAACGGACCCGACCCATCCTTATCTCGGGTTGAGCGGAACCCGATCCGTCTCGAGTTTTAAATTTTATTACTATATAAGCGTTTGTTTTTGTCCCACTCTCAGAGCGCTGAAGACGAACCTCCAACTCCGTACAATCCCACGTCTACACTCTCTCGTGGCGCCCTGCCGCCATTGCTGCTTGCAAGCAATCTCTCGCCGTCTGCCCGGCCTGCCCAGCCTGCTACGCTCCTGTCTCGCTGCTCACCCCTTGCTCTTTCATCTTGTGTCAGCATCAGTTGTTTCAATCGCTTCATCTCAACGTTCTCTCTTTCTTTTATCTTGTGTCAGCATCAGTTGTTTCGATCGCTCCATCTCTTCTCAGGTATTTCATCTCCCTGTGCTTGCTACTAATCTTCTATAGCATCTTGTGTGCTGAGAGGTTTTCCTGCCCTTTGCACTATATGAAGCTAATCCCTTTCAAAGATACGAAGCCCCAAATTTAGATGATGGACGTATTTTGATAGCCAAACTAAGGTTTCAACAAGCTAAGAAACTTGAACAGAGGAATTTCTAATATATTTAAGACTTTAAAGCTTTCCTCTCTTTTATGTGATGTCTTTTAGCAATTATACTTCTTTCCTTAGCCTGGATTGTATTGTTCACGTCAGTATTTTCTTAGGAACGTCTGTTTATTTTATTTCTATTCAATTTATGAAGAACATCATCTCTGAAGCCTTCTGGTCTATGCTTTCATTTAGTACTCCATGTACGTGGTCACATCAGAACATGTTGCAACTTTGAAATGAATGTTGACTGTAGATAGCTTATAGCAGGCAAAGCGAACTTCAACATGAACACAGCCAATATGGTTGGGGTTGAGGTTTTAGGAATAGGTTAGGGTTGAATCCAGCCCGACTGAACCTGACCTGAATTGCACAGAGATAACCAAGGAAGTTGTCCAGGTTTTATTGTTTACTTTGTTAGTTATATACACACATATGGGGATATCCTGTTTAGAAATTTTCCACATTCTGTCCATGTTTTAATTTTCTGATTTGGGATAGTGATTTAGCAAAATCAAATTAACAAAACTGTTAATCATGGCAGTTTATTTTGCAGAGTTAAAAGAGCTTGTGTTTGCTCCCTTTGGAGTGGGTGACAGACCAACTTAGCAATGACAACTTTTGCAAAGCCTGAAAATGCTCTGAAGCGCGCTGAAGGTTAACAAATTTTCCTATTATTTTATTTTATCTTTCATGCTTATGTGGAATTCAGGTTAATTGATTGCTTTGAACATCTGGTTTTTCCCATGTGGCTGCTTTGATTCTTTTATTTTCTACTGTCTTCACTGTGTTGTTGTTGTCTTGTATTACTTGATGGTTATTTAGGTCAATATGTTTTCTTGCCCTGCTCTTTTTTAATTATTTTAAAACTTTAAAAAATACCCACTCATTTTTAATGGCTTTGGTAGGGCATGTAAGTTTTGGATATCAGGAAATTAAGCATTTTTGGAGTTGGTTGCGGGGGTGGTAATGACTATGTTCAGTGTTCCAAATATTGACCCTAGATGGGAATATTTTGATGATAACAACGATGATGTTCGTTTACTTTCACTTTCAAACTTAGAAACAAAAGCTTAAATTCCTTCACAGAGATCAACAAACGATAGTTTTTATATCTGGCCAAGTAAAACTTTCTTTTTTTTATTTAGTTGAGGATGCGTTTGGAATTGGACAGACGTGTTTTATTGGTGCTTTTGTTCTTCTTGTGCGTTCTTGCTAACAGTGTTTTAATATTGTAATTTTTTCACATAAAATCTATGATGTTATGCTTTTATTGTGAGACTTTTGTTAATTTATTTTAAATGATTGCAGAATTAATTAGTGTTGGTCAGAAGCAAGCAGCGTTGCAAGCGCTTCATGATCTCATAACTTCAAAGAGATATAGAGCATGGCAGAAGACCTTAGAAAGAATTATGTTCAAATATGTGGAGTTGTGTGTGGACATGAGGAAGGGTAGGTTTGCCAAGGATGGCCTGATTCAGTATCGAATTGTATGCCAACAAGTGAATGTCAGCTCCTTGGAGGAGGTCATAAAGCATTTTATGCATCTTTCAACTGAAAGGGCCGAGCGGGCTCGAACTCAAGCAAAAGCCTTGGAAGATGCCCTGGACGTTGATGATTTAGAAGCAGACAAAAGGCCAGAAGACTTAATGATAAGCTATGTCAGTGGTGAGAAAGGCAGACATAGGTCCGACCATGAGCTCGTTACTCCATGGTTCAAATTTTTATGGGAGACATACAGAACCGTGCTTGAAATTTTACGAAACAATTCAAAATTAGAGGCATTATATGCGGTGAGTATTTCGACCATGCACTTTTGGAGTAGGGGTTTTACTCAAATGCATTATTTTGCACTGTCTCGATTTTGTTCTTAAACTTGAATTTCATATCAATTTTTAGCAGTGTAATTCATGTATTTATTTCAATAGTTTATTTCTTCATCTTTTTTCATTCTTGTTTCCTTGTAAATGAAACTCCCAGTCTTTCTTTCAGCTTGATCTGTAATGTTTGCCCTTTTGTACCGTTTTCTAGTTATTTTAGGAGTTCATCCTTTTTAAGCGATAGGCCCTTCACATAATCTCTTACCATATCTATGCAACCCTACTATGTTTTCTAGTTTATGCAAGGTTCAACCTTTTTGACTGGCAATACTTCCATATTTTCTCTAATTGCAATGATCCTGGTGAATTTTGGGCCTTCTCTCTTCTGCTTTTTGAGGACTTTTCTGTTCATTGTTCTTTTACTGGCTTGGTTATTGCATATTTTTGTTTGCAGTTTGCCAATTGTAGGTCATGTCTTAATTTTTCTGTAATCTAAATGGTATTATTCACGTGCGAAATTTTGCTAATCATGTCAAAACTTAGCAATCCTTTATGCATGTATTGTTTTATTTCATGAAGACTGTGAACCATTACGAATTTTGATATTTGTATTTAATTGCATTACTTTTTATTCTAAGCTGTTAAAATATCAGAGAGTAGTTCTTCGGTTGGCATTCTATAATATTCGTATTCTTTGGAAAAATCATGAGCATTCTAGTTTTTCTAAGTTTGTGCTTTCATGTGTTAGATGACAGCTCACCGCACCTTCCAGTTCTGCAAGCAATACAAACGGACGACAGAATTTCGCAGGCTATGTGAGATAATTAGAAGCCATTTGGCTAATCTTAACAAGTACAGAGACCAAAGAGACAGACCCGACTTGTCGGTCCCTGAAACTCTGCAGCTCTGTGTATATACCAGATTTGAGCAGCTTAAAAATGCAACAGAGCTTGAGCTTTGGCAGGTTTGTTAGAGTAACGATATATTTATTTGTCAGTGGGAAAGCTTTTCTGTTTCTTACCAAATATTTGGCATTGTGTACAGGAAGCTTTTCGCTCTGTTGAAGATATTCATGGGTTGATGTGCATGGTTAAGAAAACCCCAAAGCCTTCCTTGATGGTCATTTTTTATGCTAAGTTAACTGAGATATTCTGGGTTTCAGACAGTCACCTGTATCATGCCTATGCTTGTTTCAAGCTGTTCACACTTCAGAAAACTTACAACAAGAATTTAACCCAGAAAGATTTGCAATTGATTGCATCATCAGTTTTATTGGCTGCACTGTCTGTGGTGCCATATGACCACAAGCATGGAGCTTCCCACTTGGAGCTTGAAAATGAGGAGGAGCGGAATTTACGGATTGCTAGCCTTATAGGATTTAGTCTTGATCCCAAAAGAGACAGCAGAGAAGCGGTAACGTGAATTTATGATTTGAATTTGTATTTTTTGCAAAAATTTTAGTTGTGGCATCTGATATCATCTTTTCTTTTTTCAGCTTTCTCGGTCATCGCTCCTCTCAGAATTGGTAAGATTTGAAAATTTTAGGTTTTCTTATCACTTATTAGAGTTCTTCACAGTTGACTTTTTACACAAATTTCACTCCCTAAGAGGGAACTCTGACATTTTTTTCTTTTTGTGATTGATTCAGCAATATAGATAAAAATCTTTAGCATGTTTAAATTTTAGAGATTGATTTGTTTACTACAAATTTTTTCTTCGGTATCAGCAAATTCTTTTAAGCATTATCTATTTCTTATAGGCTTCCGAGGGTGTAGTGAATTGTGTCTCTCAAGAAGTAAAAGACCTATTCCATCTCCTAGAACATGAATTTTTTCCATTGGATCTTGCATCAAAAGTTCAGCCACTGTTGGCCAAGATCTCTAACATTGGTGGCAGGCTTTCCTCGGCTTCCTCTGCTCCTGAAGTGCAACTGTCACAGTATGTTCCTGCTTTGGAGAAACTCACTACCTTGAGAGTACTACAACAGGTTTGTGGAAGTTCGACTCGGCCCATGTCTTTTTGTTCTAATACCTCAAAATGCTTGTTAACCTTTTCTTTTTCTCTTTTTCTTTATCAGGTTTCACAGGTTTATCAAACAATGAAAATACAGGTGCTGTCAGGGATGATACCATTTTTTGATTTTTCAGTGGTGGAAAAAATCTCAGTGGATGCTGTTAAATATAATCTTGTTGCTATGAAGGTCAACCACTTGAAGGTTGCTGTGCTCTTTGGCAGTATGGTAGGCTCAAATGCGAGCATGTTGGTGCATGTGTGGCTGGTCCTTTCTTGTTCTTTTTATTTTTTATTTTTAAATTAACTTACCTTCATGTCAAATCCGTTGTTTTGGCTAATTCAATAGTTCACTTTTTCAGGATCTTGAATCAGATAGACTCCGGAATCATCTGGCCGATTTCACAGAATCTTTAAATAAAGCCAGAAGTATGATTTACCCACCAGCTCTGCCTTGGATAGATAACGATAGCCTTAGTATATTAGCAGATACTGTGGATAGGGAGCACAGGAGACTTATTGCCCGAAAATCCATCATTGAGAGGCGTAAAGAAGAACAAGAACGACATATGCTGGAAATGGTAATGATCTCTGATGTTCATTGTGCTAATTGGATGGTCTTCATTCCTTGACTAGTTCTGTTAGCCTGCTTGGCTCCAGACTGCATTGCAAGCTTGGACAGTGTGTATTGAATTTGTAGAAATATTTCACGTTTGTGATTACTGGGTTAATACCTGATACAGTTGAGCCTTCCTGCATGCAACACTAACATAGTTGAGTTGTGATTTCCAGTGGGAGTATACAGACCACGTGGAAGTGTCTACATTTATGGCTCCTTTTTTTTGCCTTGTGCACTATAAACTTCTTATTTGAAGGAAATCTGAACAATTGATTATATCATGCTATAATTTAATCTCTCCTTGCATGATGAGAAATCACTAATTTTCTTTTCTTGCAGGAGCGTGAAGAAGAGTCAAACAGGTTAAAACTACAAAAAATTACTGAAGAGGCAGAACAAAAGAGATTGCAAACTGAGTATAGCAGAAGGGAAGAGCAAAGAATACACATGGAAATAGAGGAGAGAGAACTCGAGGAAGCCCAAGCCTTACTCCAGGAAGCTGAAAAGCGTAGTAAGAAGAAAGGAAAGAAGCCCGTCATTGAGGGAGTGAGTTTTATATTTTTGCACTTATGAATATTTTGGTTACCAATTTTCCGTGTTGCTATTTGAGGATATATTGGTGCCTTGGAAAGAGATTTTTTAGATATATCACTAGGATACATCATAGATATTGCCTAAAGTTATTGCTATAAGAGAAACTATCAAAGAAAAATTGAGCGTGATTTTGTTGACAAAGCTTCAAGAAATGATAGGAGATGCATACTCATTGTGGCTATAGAGCACTACATAAAACAATTAATCAATAGCTAGTTTCTTTGTGTACCATATAGTGCAATGTAAGTAGGTGTAATTGACTAATTTTTTGAGATGATAAAAAAAGGGAAATGGAATATAGTTGCTGATGTGAGAAACCTCCTTGTGTATATAAGAGCAAACATAATTTGAATAAGACTTAACTGATTTCAAATTATTTAAATAGAAATAAAATTTCAAAAATACCTGTGTGCGAGGTCAACCTATAACTGAATCCAATTTTAGGTGAAATAGATCAATTTGTTGATGAATCATTAAGACATCCAAAATATTTCTTGTTGCGGATATCTTATTGCCAACTCCCTTGAAAGCATTACAGATTTATTCAGTGAAAATCATTGCTTCCAAGTTGGTAGAAACTATTCTTACCTTGTCCTGGATTTAGTTGAATCAATCGAATGAACTATGGACTCTTTGGATTGGTTTTTAGAATGATTTTTATTTTTATTTTATTTTCCATACTTGGAAAAAAAAGACAAAATAAGAAAAATATTCTCGAGCAAACCATTAGGTGGTTTCATCTTATCACTGGCAACTACTTTTCAGCAGTGTTAAATAAAAGTCTTACTTCTTAATGAAGATAGCCATCTAATGTGTTTTGCCATGACTTTGTTCCAACTGTACGCATAACAATTTTCACTTATTTGTGTTTTCAGGAAAAAGTGACTAAACAGACTTTGATGGAGCTAGCATTGAGCGAACAGCTCAGGGAGCACCAAGAAATGGAAAAGAAACTGCAAAAGCTGGCCAAAACAATGGATTATCTGGAAAGAGCCAAAAGAGAAGAGGAGGCACCTTTGATTGAAGAAGCATATAAGCAACGTTTGGTGGAAAAAAGGATACTTCATGAACGTGAACAGCTGGTTTGCTTCTGTCTTTCATGTTTGAATTAAATGCTTTGAGTGCTCTATTGAAGCTGCTGTTTTGAGTACTAAATTGCCTTCAGCCTGCAAGAGGGGCTAGAGAAGAATCCATTTTTGGGAATGGGCAACAAGTTGGAGTATTTTTAACTTTTTTTGTAGTCCCTGCAGAACCTCAAATATTTGGCAAATGGGGTTCTGCATGTTTTCTGATCCAAACATGGAAATAATATTTGTAGCCCTTGTTTCCACAGTCATTTTTAGTCTGTGTAAAGTGATCCAATTTGCTTTGCCATCCTATGCAGCAAGAGATTGAGCTGAGCAGGCAGCATCATGCAGGTGACCTTCAAGAGAAAAACAGGCTGGCCCAGATGTTGGACAACAAGGTAAGTATCTTGAATCATTTAGAACCTTCATACAAGCTATTTCTTTTGTTCCTTTTCTTTTCAGCACAGTATCTGCTTGTCAGATTAATTTTCAGAATCTATGATTCATTTAACCTCCAATTTCACTGGGGCCAAATATGGTTCTGCTTTCCTTTGCCAGATTTTATTACAGAGTAGAATCACCAGTAGAAGGGAAGTGGAATATAACAGACTGAAGAAAGAGAGAGAGGACAGGATAAGGCAGCTTATAGCCATGCAGAAGCAGGAAAGGAATAAGAAAAGGAAGCTACTCTTCTATATAAAATCAGAAGAGGAGAGGTTGGCCAAGCTGCGGGAAGAGGAGGAAGCTCGAAAGCGTGAAGGTATGTTCTTGTTTGATATTAAAACCAATGCTATCGTCTCCTTTTTTTTTTTTTTTTTCCTCTATTTTTCATTTCCTTGGCAAATTGTACGTAAAGAGTGTGAAAGCTAGATTTCAATGGTCTTAAATTGCATGAATTTCATGCTCGAGACTAGCAGATGGAAACTGGCTGACTGTACTAAGGAATTGAGATCTAGAGTGACATTTTGATCCCACATGGACCGACCAGGCTGGGTCTTAGGCTGGATACGGGCTATGGTCTTGGCATGAGTGAACTAAAGATCCGGCAGTTCATCCAGTGGTCGATGGCCAGTGGATGGTGCAGGCTAATGCTGCTAAGTGAATTCTCAAAATGATTTTGGTGCTTGACTTGCCCACCTGCCAATGTACTATGTACTGCTTGCCATGGCCCCATCTTTGGGGTGGAGGGAAACTGTGCAAATTGAATGACCACAATTGATTTTTAGAAGCTGTTGAAAGCTTGCTTGCATCTCTTATTACCTACTACTAAAAGTTTTGATTTATTTTGGATGGATGGCATTTTTTAATCACTCACTGTTGCAGAGGCTGAAAGGCGGAAGAAAGAAGAAGCGGAGCGCAGAGCCAAATTGGACGAAATGGCTGAGAGGCAGAGGCAGAGGCAGAGGGAGAGGGAACTGGAAGAGAAGGAGAAATTGAGGAGATCTCTCCTTCCGAGGTCCTCAGAGCCCTTTGCACGGTCATCTGAGCAAGCCCATGGAGGAGCGAGGCCATTGGAGCAGCCTCTCGCTGCTGCTGCCTCTGCTCCACTACCTTCAGCTCCTACGCCTGGAAAATATGTTCCCAAGTTCCGGAGGGAAAGGAGTGAAAGCTCCTGCAATACAGCAGCATCGCTGGGCAGAAGCAGAGCATCGCTGGCGAAAATTTTCTACAATTGAGGAGCTCTGTCGAATCTATCGAGCTTGAGGGGCCATTTTTTATTTAATGCAATCCAAAACTGTTCAGAGAAAAAAAAAAGAAGAAGAAAGAAGCCTGATTGGATGGTGTATATTAAAAAAAAAAAAAAGTTGTAACCTAAAGTTACAAACGTAGTTGGACATTTTTGATATTCAGTCTTAAGAAAGTAAAACTGTCAGCCGAAAATTACAGCAATCGTTTGCAAATGCGGTCCATGTTTTTGGTTTATATAATAATAATAATAATAATAATAATAATAATAATAATAATAATAAAAATCATAATTAAATATATTCTACCTTGAGA
>JAYJMB010067187.1:6707-18120 GCA_036873735.1 Pouteria campechiana
GGGTTACTCGTCGCAGGTCACGAGCAGAGGAAAACTGTTGAGTGTTTCTAATTTCATTAGATTCTCTTGGTTGCAAAAGAAGAGTATTTCCAAGTCCTATCTCATAGAAAGTATGTTAGTCTTCGTATTTTATGTCCTCATCGGAAGGAGAAAGGCAATACATTCGAGAGGTAGGCATCCATAATCTCAAAATTAAAGCCCTAGGTTAAAATCTAAAACCCAATGTCCACCCTTCATTAGGTATTCATAATCTCAAAATTAAAGGCCTTAGGTTAAAACCTAAAACCCAATGTCCACTCTTCAATTATGGCTTCTCTTATGGAGCAATACAAATAACGCAACAAAAGAAAGAAAGAAAAGAAATAAAACAATCCAGATTTAGGGCTACTTCACCGAATCATTAAAAGAAAAAAATAGTTTTTATTAGGATCCAAAGAATCACAAAACATTCATAAACCCAACAAGTTGTTTGTGATCATCGTAGTCTTATTTCTCATAATTATCATGGTTCTAAAGCCACCCATCATAAAAGAAAGCTCCCATTTACAACCAAATTAATAACAAATTGTCTTGCATTATGAACTAGAACATTGTATCTACCCTAAAAAAATATCAAATATAAAACAGCCCAATTCTATGGAGAAAAATTACCCAGGGCTTGTTTAATCACATGAATGGAATTGAATTGCGAACGAAATACCTAGGGCTTGTTGAATCACTTGAATGGAATTGAATTGTGAACCAAAAACTGCAATTGTTCAAGCAAAGATTATAATAATATAAACCGCATACGAAACAGAACTTGCAGTTGTGTGTCAATAAAATAGAGACACACATCGCCCGCACAACAGCAGCATCGTCTATAACTCCATATGCTGATTATTGCACCTTTGCTTTTGGTCTAATTCAATTTCAGCAATCAAACTGGTCCCCAAAAGGGATCTAGAGCTTCTTGTGATGGTCTTCCATAGCAATAATGTATGAATGAGCTCTTTGTCAGCCGACTCAAAGACTGCAAATACTAAGAACCCACCTCAAATGTTACGCAAGAGAAATTGGAAAATGTTTTGCTATCTACCTTGCTTTTGGCATTCTATGCATCGAAATCCCAACGAATTCCTAAGTACACAGAGATAATGCAGACTGGCATCATGGAAAGTCTGGACTAGCAGAGGCATGTTAACTGGACTCTTCTTCATGAGGAACCAATAATTCAAATAAAATTATCAACGACACCAGCTTCATAACAAAACTACCATCACCTAATAGTGGCTCCGTGGCAAACTGCAATAGCCTAAAACAGATTGTGATAACTTAACCAGAGCAAGGCTTCAACTAAGCTCAAGAAACTTGGCCTCCTCGCGTTTACAGCTCTAATGCCAAATTAAAAGGAAATAGCACTAATCTTCTCAAGAAAAATGCAACATGTGCCTCGGTGTCAGCTGCAAGCTGTAGAGAAGATCAAGTGAGCAATACCAACTACCTGAATGCAAAATGCAGAAAGCGAAAATGATTAAGCAATTTACATGATGTGGAATGCGTAAGCAGCATAAGCAATTAGTCATAAAAAGCTTACAAAATACTGGGCGACTTGAGGGCTTTATCATCCATTGGTTGTCCCCAAAATGGGTAAGAGATAAAGGAAAATAACAATAAGAATCAAACTGCATCGAAATTTCAATGATGTCCATCGATTACTGAGAACTGAAAGAAACAGGCATTGTTTGATTATAAACTAGCTCATGCCAATTCGGTCCATCAATTAGCATCTTTCCATAGTACCTGAATCACCTTTACAATGTTCACCACTTAAATGCAAGAGAACAATAGAAGAAGAAATTACAGTCGACAAAGAAAGTAATGTGCTTGAAAGATGTATCTGTCAAATTCAACACCGGTGAACGAATGTTCAAAAGAACAACATCAATAAATACTAGCCCTTCCCACGTAACTCAAATCTCCTCCTTATGTGACAATATAAAGGCATGTAAAAAGAAGTCTCGTAAACTGGAGAGCAAAACCACAAAAATGCCAGGAATCAGCAAGGCCAAGAAGAATCAAATATCATTCAATTCCAATCAACTACTGCTGCTCTTTCCCCCATAGTAATCAAGATACCATCGCACGAATCTCTTCAGCCCAGTCTGCAGATCAGTTGTGGGATGGTAATTGAGTTCCTGTTGTGCCAAGCTAATGTTAGCATGCGTAAACATGACATCTCCATTCCTGGGCATCTTCATCATCACCTTCTTGGCCTTCACCTTCAACAGCTTCTCCAAGATGCCAACAAGCTCCGACACTGGCACCGGTGACGTGTTCCCCAAATTGAAAACCCGCAATTGGGCAGCACCCTTCTTCTTACCCCCACTCCCGGTGCTCTTCCCCGCCGTGTCCAGCGATGCCAGGCACCCCTGCACAATATCACCTATGTAAGTGAAATCACGGGCCACCGTCTCATGACTAGGTCCCTCATACATCGCAATCTTCTTCCCTTGCAGGATATCTTTCGTGAAGAAGAAGTAGGCCATGTCCGGCCGACCCCAAGGACCGTAGACGGTGAAGAACCGAAGCCCGGTGATTGAGAGCCCATATATATGGTTGTAGGTGTGGGCAATTTCCTCTCCGGCCTTTTTCGTGGCAGCGTAGAGGCTCGCCGGCTGGTCAGTTCGGTCGCTCTCCGAGAAGGGTACCTTGGAATTGAGCCCGTAGACGGAGCTGGACGACGCCCAGACGACCGCCGGCTGAGGATTCGCCGATTTGCATGCCTCGAGGAGGGTGACGAGGCCGGCAATGTTGCTGCGGACGTAGGAAGATGGATTCTTCATGGCGTAGCGGACGCCCGCCTGAGCGGCAAGATGCATGACGTGGGTGAATTTCACGACGTCGAACAACTTGCGAAGAAGATCGCCGTCGTTGAGGTCGCCGTCGACAACAAAGACGCCGGCTTTCTCGAGCCAATCGCGTCGGGCGCGCTTGAGAGATGGGTCGTAGTAGTCGTTGAAGTTGTCAAGACCGAGGACGCCGTCGCCGCGGCGCTTGAGCGCGTGGGAGACGTGGCTGCCGACAAAACCGGCGGCGCCGGTCACAAGAACAGAAATTCCTTTGGGGCGGCGGAGGTGGGCGGAGGATCGGACGCGCTTCTCCCAGGCGGGGCCGCCGTAGGAGAAGGGGGAGCTGAGGGAGCGGCGTACGGGGTCCGACAGGGAGGGGGATCGGGCGAAGAAGAAAAAGATGAAGAAGAGGAATACCGCAGACCAGAAGCCGACCTTCCAGAGCAACGTCTGCCACCGGGATCGGTGGCTGAGAATGTAGTGGGCTCTGTCCACCTTGTTCTTCCCCGGCGTCGATGGAACGCCGTCGCCCATCATGCTATCCATATGCTATTGAGACGCTTCTGGCAATTCTCCTTCGGAGTTTTGTAAGAATTAGAGATCGAGAGAGAGATTTTGAAGGGCTGGGAATTTGTATTTTCTTTTTTCTCTCTCTTTATTTCTCAGTTTTTTGGGTGGTTTCCGTTTTGCATCTTTGAGTGTTGGGTGTTGGAATTTGGAAAATCTGGAGATGGGGTTTGATTGGGTATTTTTTTAATTATCTTTTAGCAATTTCAAAAATCGAATTTCCCATTTTTCTCATATATGATACTGGGATATGCAACCGTACTACTAATCCGTTCCAACGGCAGGCTTTCGCCCATTCGCTGGCTCGACAAAATACTCTGGACTGTTCGTCACTGCAACACTCGAGCCCGTGATTGAATAAATGTCGTCTTTTCACTTCTGGATCGTATGTATAATCCGTTTAATTACCTATGAATATAACGGTTTGGATAATGTGGTAAGCTGCTGTTTGTGGGGATAATATCCGTGCGTGCGAAGATTGAACCGATAGGGAGCACGTCCTGTCACCATACTCGGATGAATAACCGCCCACAACTGCCCACGGCACGCTTGCTCAGATGGACAGAAATGATCAAATCTCTCTTACGTGCTCTCCATTGTCTTATTCGCCCTCGTGCTTAGCTTTTACACAAATGTAACTCTCGTGCACGGTGCCAGCGTTACAAGCGAAATCGAAAGCGTCTTCTAAAAGGGAATTTTTTCATTTGCTCCCTCAGATTTTTGTTTTCGCAGTTTCAAATATTTGCCTGTATAACTGTGGAACTTGTATGTTAAAGCTACAGGTTACTATTAGTTCGCCAATACATTCGTTTCGCGAGGGTTGTCGTGAAACAAAATGTCATTCCCTAGGTTCGTCTAGCGACGAGGAAAACAAGTTGGAAAATGGGAAAAAGTAAAAGAAGAAAAAGGAAATAACCTGATATGATCGGAGGTAATGGGTAGAAAATAGAAATAGCTTTAATAAAAATAAAATAATTAGGAATTTTATATAAAAATATAAATATTAATGAGAAAATTTAAGATTATTAAGTAATTAAGAGGTCAATTTGCATAGAAAGAGATAAGGGAAAAAAAGGTGTAGAAATTTTTCACACTTTTCCTCATTCACCAATGGGTGGAAGTGTAATTCTTTTAATGAAATTTGACAGAAATTGCTTTTATTTTAGATTTTTTTTTTTACAAATTCCCTCCTTAGGTGCTGCAATTTTATACTTTTAACCTCTTAAAAATCCCTTTTTAAACATATTGAGGAGTTATATTGCTGTTTAAAATTTTGTTTAGTAATTTTAGCTATAAAGCAAAACAATGACTAACAACCACCAATACTAGGGGCAAAATGCTAATTATTTTCATTTGTAGAATAAAATATGTAAAATCAATAATTATAAGACTAAAATTGCAAAATTATGAAACTTAATAGAACAATATGAAAAAGCCTCTCTTCCAAATGTAAAACAATTTTTATTCATATAAATAACATTATTAATTTTAGAAGGCTCAAAATAAAATATAGGAGTCATATATTTGATTCCATTACTATTTTAAACCATTCATTAAAAAAGCATTGAAACAAGATATTTATAGGGTAAAACGTATGGAGAAAGTATTAAAACTTATGTTTTATAAGATGTAAATCCATCCAAATTATTTACTATATTTATCTAACTATAATTTTATCTGGCAACATGTATTGTAGAAAACATAAAGATTAATAATTCCATCTCTAGATCAATGGTTGAAAATTAAATTATTAAAATTCTTTCAAAATAAATAATCTAAATCACTTTAGTTTTATGCACTTTCAGGATATGTTTGCAATAGAAAAAAAAAGCGAAATTCGGTTCTCTTTTTATCATCCCGTTAATTAACTTGATATTTTACTAGCTCAACAATCTGACTATTTTTCACTATTATCTATCATTTGAATAATTATCCTTAGCTGTTTCATTGAAAATACCTATATATTTTATCCTTGATATTTAACTTTTTTTTCTTTTATTTCCACCTCTTTTTCCAAATCCCACAGAAACACTTATTAGTAATGTTAAACTTTAATGAATGAATTATATTGTTTTGGACCTTTATGGGGCTCTTAAACACCGATTTTCAAACTACAATCGGATGTTAATCAAACCCTTAAGCCTCGACCAATTCATTGCTTATTTTAATGCTGTTCGGGTGCTGCTGGGAAGTTCCCGTGCTTCATCTTCCACACTTTGTCACTTTGCAAGCCCCACCGACGGTTTTCTTCTTCCCACCGTTTTTCTACTAATCCAGCGTACGGCAATTTCCGCTTTTCATACCTGCTAATTACCTGCACATGCCAGAGATATTCTCTCTTTTTGGTGCAAGGAACGTGCGCTTATATTAATGTAGAAACAGATAAGCTGCACGTGGGAGCCAGAAAGGACGAGGTTGGTGGGAAGGATTCATTGAACGGAACATCGATTGGGGTACAAGAAAAGAGTTTTAAAATGTTTCGCATGTGTTTCTGTCTTTTTGAGCTCTATACAATATAGAGAATAGAAATGGAGAAATATATATATATATATATATATATATATTTATATATATATATATTATGCAAATGGAGAGTGACTTCGAATGACACAGGAAAATCGGCCAACTAAGATGACGATTAAGGGTACAACAAATAAATAATCATATGTTCATGTATCTTTCTGACATGAGAAAAATGCTAAATGCACACAACTGACTATATGATCATGCAGCAGAATGTATTGCGTTCTCTAGCACTGCTTACTAGTGCTACAGCTCTCAGGGAACCCACAACAGGCTTAATGCTTGGTGATTCTTTCGAGGACTTCGAAGTAATCAGGGAAGGTCTTGCCAGTGCAGCCTGGGTCCCTAATGGTGACAGGCACATCTGCACATGCAGCAAGGGAGAAGGACATGGCCATCCTGTGATCGTCGTATGTGTCAATTGCTGTCACATTTAGCTTCTCTGGTGGAGTGATTATGCAGTAGTCTGGCCCTTCTTCTACTGCTGCTCCCAGCTAGAGTCACCAAGACAGCGCGTAAATGGACATCAGGACGAGGCAAAAAAAAAATCAGACACGAACACATGGGAAGTGCCGTTACCAACCTTTCTGAGTTCTGTGCAAATAGCGATCATTCGCTCTGTCTCCTTCACTCGCCAGGATGCAACTGACAATAAAATTTGGATCAGATGCAATAATTATAGTTAATAAAGCTTCCAGAAGTTTGCCACACAAAAGAATCTATGCACAAGGGAAACTGTGGTTCACAGGCCAAACAGCTAATCCTTTTGAGTTCAACTTCACCATGACTGTAAATGCCACAAATAGTCTTCTGGAATTGAAGATCCTAAACCTTGGACTGCTGGACATCAATTTGACGGTTGAGAAAACAGGCATCAGCCAAATTAAATGCACGGTAGTCCAAGAATAACTGGGATATTCTAATACGGAGTTTTGGTGTAATGACATTCTCATTGAGTTCAAATCAGAAAATCTACTACATTTTTAGGCAGAACTCACCATCTCTTATTGCTGTTGGACCATCAGCATAGAGTGCAACAACAGCCAATGTCATGGCAACATCAGGCATCTTGTTCATATTGACATCAATGCCACGCAGGCGTTTCTTTCTGGAGGGATCCAGCGGCGGACCAGTCACCGTGACACTATTCTCTGTCCAACTAACCTTTGCACCCATCTTCTCAAGAACTTCAGCAAATTTTACATCTCCCTGCAGTCACAGGTAAAAGGAAAGATGAAGAACAGTTGCTGTGAAGAAAAGAGAGACTATGCAGAATAAATAGATGAATACCTGTAAACTGCTTGTGCCACAACCTTCGACAGTGACAGTGCCACCAGTGACTGCTGCCCCGGCCAGGAAATAACTAGCACTTGATGCATCACCTTCAACAAAAGCTTTTCCTGGGGACCTGATCCAATGCACCACTATCTGTGAGTATGCTTCTAAGACTGCCAGTCCACCAGACTATAGAGACACTTAAGTTTAAAGCCACGCTTACTTGTACTTTTGACCACCTGGGACCCGAAATTGGTCCCAGGCACCACTGTGCTCCACAGATACACCAAATCTTTCCATCAGTTTAAGTGTCATCTCGACATAAGGAACAGAAATCAGTTTATCTATTATCTCGATCTCCACATCTGCTTGAGCTAAAGGAGCAGCCATCAGTATTGAGGTCAAAAACTGACTGCTCAATGTACCAGAAAGTTTCACCTGCAAATGGAATAGGATATGCATTAAGGCTTTGACACTTGGATCTACCAGAAAGGAGGAAAATCCAGGGAAGAGGTTACATAATTTAATGAGGGGAAAGCTCCATCCTCCAGGTAGCATAAACAACTAAAAATTCCCCACTTTGCTTTTATTCCTCAATTGTCAGCACAAAACATATACCTCGCTTGATTGCAGCATGTATATTATGCATTGCTGATTATTCCATGTTGCTAACAGGCATCTTAAATATATTTGAAAAAAATATGATGTTCACTTTAAAGATCTGTATTATGCAACAGAACACCCAATAAGTGCATGATGTGCATTCTGAAGGAACATGCTGGGATAGAGCATCAACTGATAATCAAAAAAGTAGTTCCAGCATGAGCAGCAAGTTCCCATGTTATCAACACATGCATCAAATAGCATCTCATATCTAATCTTGATATTAGGCGTGAGTAACAAAAATTCCAGTACCAACTTAAAAGCTTCTTAGATGTTGAAATAATTATAATTCTATGAATCCACAAAACTTCAACTTTCTTACCATTTATATTTTTATTTATCTATTCTTCTTCTTCTTCTACTTCTTTGTGTGTGCATGTGTGCAGGGGGGAGGAGGCATAGGCCCTGCAATTATCTTTTTCTGTGATTCATTCCCACCATACCAGATCCATCACCATTATATTGTAATTCATCAGGTGCATACATCTGCATTTGTTGAAGTACAAAAAAAAACACATTTGTGATAAAGCAGCTACATCACAAATTGAAAAGCATCCTGGGAGGGTTCAGCCATGGTCTTTTTTATGCAAACAACAGAAAGTAGATCCACCAAGGAGGGGGTGAATAGGCTCTGCAATTATCTTTTTCTGTGATTCATTCCCACCTTACCAGATCCATCACCATTATATTGTTATTCATCACGTACATACATTTGCATTTGTTGAAGAAGCACAAAATAAACTCACACTCATGATAAAGCAGATAAATCACAAATTGAAAAGCATCCTAGGAGGGTTTCAGTCAAGATCTTTTTGATGCAAGCCACAGAAAGTAAATCCACCAAGGAAAATGACTGGTGGATAACCACGTATATTGGCATCAATTCTAGAAGATCAAATGGCAACCAGTACATAAATCCTTGAACGTGTAAGAAAAGAATAAAGCCACAAACAGTGATGAAAAATGTTTAAATCAATCCACATTGTTCCTGTGGCAGCAGGTCCAGGTTGTGTGCAGAGGTACCATAAATAACCCCAACTGATAAAACTCTATCAGCAAACTAGTCACACAAAACAGAGAGATAGCAAGGTTGCACCAGGAAAACCCCATAGAACCCCAAGGTCAAAGTGCCCTGTCAGTCATTTTTTCAGTAATTGCAGAGGCCAGGTAACAGAGGATATATAACAATAAAAGGTTTCAAACGATAGGAGGTAGATGAAAAGATCAAAACTCATTTCCACTCAACCATGATGTAAAACTTACCTTTCCCCCACGAAGGCCCCCATCTGCATTAACACTAACGGGAGGACAGTTGGTGCCCAACATACAATCAACATCAGCACCAAGCTGCTTCAGGCCTGAAACCAAGTCTCCAATGGGCCTCTCTCTCATCCGTGGAACCCCATCAAGTATGTATCTGATGCAAAAAAAGGCAACCTTAGCTGGATGAAGAAGACAACATATATTCAGCCACATATTTATATACAGAAATAATCAAAGAAATACCTTGATTTTCCACCAGCAGCAACAACTGCTGCTGTCAATGGACGCATTGCTGTCCCTGCATTTCCTAAAAATAGTTGAATTTCTTTTGCATCCTTCCCCACTGGAAATTGTCCACCACAGCCCTCTACAGTTGCCCTATTTGTTGCACTATCTTCTTCAACATTTAGTCCAAGGGTATGAAGTGCACCAAGCATATAATGGATGTCATCACTTTTTAGCAAGTTGTCTACAACAGTAGTTCCCTGATAAATTGGAAAAAGTTTAAAATAATTAACATCACACAGAGGAACAACAAACAGTTAAAAATGATGTTGAATGGACATATCAGAGGTAAATAAATAATATAAAAAAGCTCGCAAGACTATTTCATGCCAAGTTCACAGCCATGACATCCACTGTAAAGGTATCTGAAAAGACTGAACTGAGATCACACTCAATAATGAAGATGGTATGAAGCTAAATGAATTCAACAATTGAATTTCGCATAGTCAAGAAAAGTAGAGAGCATCCTCAAAAGGCTCATGCTAGAATCACATGCAAATTTGGGCCTGTTTGGTTCAGTGTAAAACGGGAGAATAAGAGTTTTCCTCAAGTTTTACTTGATAAATATCTATATCACTTTGACTCCTACTCAAACAATGTAAAAGCTACTCATTTACCTCTGTTTAACTCTTATCTTTTTCACAACCAATCATATCTTTTTCACGGTCATTATGTTAATATATCTTTACTAAAATTTTATTTTGTACTTATTTCATACTGAAATTGTTTTTATTTATTTTATTAACATTAGATCCCATTTTCTCCCTTTCTTTATTGAGCAAAATATAAATTCTTCCTAGAGAAGAACACTTTCAGATTGTAAGTAACTTTAATTTCAATTGTGACAGAAATGCCTATTTTCTGATAATACAACTCAAGGAAAATTGAATCTCAATCTGCATCTATTCCAATAATTGCACCACCTAATGATGAAAAATATATAAACCTGCATTAACCTGTGCAAAATAATACCCATAAAGGACAACCGATAACCCAATATGAATTTGTAAAGAGAGTTTCTTGCAGGAAGCAACAGCAAACACCAGCACATTCTTACAAGGAAATGGACAGGTTTCCGGCAAAAACCATTGTCAGCATCCAGTTTAGAGGCTGTCACCAACCAAAACCATCCCTGTGCCAGAAATCTGAAAATTGGTCAAGCTGCTAGTTCTGTGCAGCTCATTTGGCAGCTAACTTCCAAGGGAACTCCAACCCGCATGGCATGCAAGATGTATAATCTTCTCCTTTGAATAGCATTCAAGATAACCTTATCATGGAGTTGCATGTCCAGCAGTAATGAACTACTAGCATTCAGTTCAACATCTTCCAAGAGTATTACTAAATAGCAAGCAATCCTCAAATGTCAGCTGCATCCCTTCAAATTCCATCCTGGGAGTATCACACTTCAACTTTGAGTGAAAGATCTCAGCACCAATATGAGGAAAAGTTCTGCAATTTAATCCTTTTGACTTCGAATATTAAACGCATTGCCGAAAAGTTCAAGTCTTGGAGCTCTCATCAGAAAATGACCCTATACTATGTTTCTTAGAATTTCAAATTTCGAGAAATTTACAAGGAACAACGACACCAAATCAGACAGAGCAATGAAAAGATGCCGCCTTTTTTCTATCCAAGCAGACAATCACAGATCCAAACAGCTGAATTCAAAATCCTACAAGCAAGAGTGTTAGAAAGTAAAATCACCTCAGAGAGGGCGGCGATGAGGAGTGTCCGATTGGACAGCGACTTAGATCCAGGAAGCTTGATGGTCCCCGAGATCTCCTTGATCGGCTGCAGCACGATCTCTGGAACCGTCGACGGCTTCTCCGTCGTTGCTGCCGAAGCCGACACCGCTGCAGAGAAATTCTTGCGACTCATGGCAATCCTCAAACCGCCGAAAGAAGCCGCCTTAATTTCCGATCCTAGCCAGAGGGACGTAAGAGCTCTGGATTTCTGACCTTTGCTCCAATGCGCCGCCGGGATGCGGCCATTTTTCAGACCCGAAG
>JAYJMB010067198.1:0-24896 GCA_036873735.1 Pouteria campechiana
GGATGGATTTACCCTCGCCTTTGCAAAACATCGGCTTAAATAGACGTCTCCCGCAAAACCGCCTAGGGCTTCGTGGGAGACCAGATAACCGAAAGACGAAACCAGAAGAGGAAGAGACCGGTTTCGCACGAAAACCGGGAAACCAGCTGCCACGTCATTTAAAGGCATTTATGGCATCGCCGAATAAAACAAAGGAGGCCCAACCGGCGCGAAAGGGCGGTGCCTTCGAAAGTTCGAAATAAAAGGCCCGCCAGAAGCATCGGATCCGCAATGCTTCCAACGTCTCTGGGTCAGGGCAAGGTGGATCAAAACCCTCATCGAAGAGGCGCTTAGCGATCCGTGTTTTTAACATGGACCCGCCAAAAACACTCTCAAAGCCACCGACGAATAAATAAGAGAAGAAGGGCATATTTTTTAAATATGAAACTCCTTGGTATGTCGTGCGTACCAAATCGCAAGACTCCCAACAGCACCCTTCGCCATTCCTAGCTCATACTACTACACCATCAGAGAAGCCCTAACCTTTGTCATTGGTTATAAGGAAAATGTTTGTACTTTTCCAATCAAAGTATGTTTTAATGCACACCTTGTTCATAGTGAAATCAATTGATTGTCAGCTTCTTGTTCCTGATGTAATTTGACTCTTCACAATGTCTTTACTTGCTCGAATGATACTCTTGCTTCCACTAACTTTAACACACTTGATCAATCCTTTCAATTGGATAACACTTCCAACCATTTAATGCTTCCTATTGCTTGATGCATCCATTCATCTGTTGCTTCCATAATGTATTCAATGCTTTCTATTAATTGGTGCTTTCACGATGTAATCTAGTGGCACTTCCATATTTTTTTCGTTTGTTTTTTTTCGTCTAAAAGTAGTTTGTCTCACTTTTCAAATACATATGCAAGCTCTCGTAGATTTACCTTTTTTGAATTTCAAAAATAGAAGCTTTTGCTATCAACTTTGGTAACCAACATGACATTTTCATATGAGGAGCACATTCTCGCAATGACATTATCCATGTGTACAAGGTATTAATGCTACATGATGAAATGGTTTCTAGTTTCTAGCTCAGGTATCCCTCTTTTTTTAAAACCAAAGGTGGTTTTTGTATGGGATTAAGGCAAAGTGATGTCATTTCTTTATTTTTTGATACTACAACTTGTGCTTTCATGTTTTTCTGAACTCTATTCTTTGCCCAAGTTAAAAGATGATTGTTGATAAATCCAATGCCTGCATTTCTTCCAGCACCGAGGAAGAGTTCCATACCTATACTTTACCTGGAGGTATATCTTGGGTCCTACCTTCCCCATCTACCTTTCCTCATTACCCGCTAGAGGTTTTGTTTCCATATATTTGGACTCTCTCAAGGCAGGTTTTTGCCTTTTTCATTCAAACTTTATTGCCTCAATGTTGGGGGAAAATTTAAATTATATACCTCAATGTTGGGAAGGCCCATACATGTACAGAGGAAATAGACTTGAATTTCCTCGATAAGTGCCAATCGGATATCAAGGCAACGATTAATTATCAAGGAAGGGGAGAATGATAAAGTATGATACCTGAATCTATCATGAGTTGGTACTCACTTTCTTCTTCAACTAGAATCCATGATAATACCACTCCACAGTGAAGGGAATGGTACCCACATCACTTCACTAGAGAAGCATTTGGGAGAGATTTTAGGTGTGCCATTTGATGAGGATTAAGTAGACATGAATGTCGAGCAACTGCTCAATGCGTTATCCACTGGAACAGTCTATGATAGGGCCCATAAGTACACAAAGACTATGGACATGACTATTGAGATGAGAATACTGGGAAAAGTTATGGAGTCCATGATAGTACCTAAATTAGGAGGAAGTGAGACAGTAACAAAACCTAAGACCCAGATCTTATGGAAAATTTACAATTACACGAAGGTTAGTCTCCCCAAGTTATTGCTAAATGCATTTGGATACATGCTTGCTTGTACAAATCATGTAATATCTTATGGAGTGTGGCTTACTAAGGTGTTTGAACATTTTCTAATCCCTATACAAGGAGAATCCACATTTTATATGTCCACCCTTAAGAAGGATTAGGTTGGAGAAACCCCTCTAAAGATAATGTAAATTAGTGATTAAATAATCAAAACATTAAATACATATTTCTTGATTATATAAGTTATAATAAGATTTTTTTTAAAATACAAAAGTGGGTTGTATTATGATTTTTAAAATAAATATTTTAATTTATGTTATTTTTATTTTTATTGTGACTCACTTCATTGTTCGATTTTATTATTTTTTATATGGATGTAATATATTATATTTAAAATTTTTTGAATAGTTGTAATAATTAAAACATAGAGCGTGAAACCTACTTTTAACCTAGTTACAAAGTGAGACTATAACCAGAGGTTATAGGCTTGCCTTTGTTTATCCTAAAGGTTTGGTTTTGATGTTTAACAAAATTTATTTATAACTTGAATTAAGCTAATAGTGTTTTTGTTATGATTTTGAATTTTAAAGAAAACTTTAGAAGATTTGAAATAATTACTTTTCGAAATGAAGTGCAAATCTATAGTAAAAGTGCTACAGTAAATTTTGGGCATGCCAACAGTTCAAAAATTAACTTTAGACAGAGTGTTGTCTTCATAAGTGCTATAGTGACTACTACAGTAATTTCTAGATGGACAGATAGTTCAAAAATTAACTTCGGACAGAGAGTTTTCTTCATGAGTGCTACAGTGATATGCTACAATAATTTTTAGATGGAAAAGCAATTTGAAAATTAACTTCGGTCGGAGCGCTATCTTCATGAGTACTACAGTAAAACTACTATAGTAACTTTTCGAAGAACTTGTTATTGGAAATCCGAGTGGCACTACAATGGCTATATTTAAATGATCTTCTTCCAAACGGTCACAAGGGTCTATAAATGTATAAATAAAAGATTCGTTAAAGAGAAACATGATGTTTGAGGGTTCCAAGTGCTAAATAAGAATCAAGCAATAAGTAACCCACTCAAGTTCCCAAGTGTATTCACTTCAAGATGCTGCCAAGATCAAAGAACTTCAAGGCCATA
The DNA here is from genome assembly GCA_036873735.1 of Pouteria campechiana. Classification (NCBI taxonomy): domain Eukaryota; kingdom Viridiplantae; phylum Streptophyta; class Magnoliopsida; order Ericales; family Sapotaceae; genus Pouteria; species Pouteria campechiana. The sequence continues at coordinate 3,074 of JAYJMB010067198.1, forward strand.
TCAATATCACTTTAAGGGAGTTCAAATTCACTGTAATATGCTTTATTATTGTATCTCTTATATTTGTTTGAACTTTAACTATGCATACACATTAGCCTAGAAAGAGGCATTTCTCTATACATGTTTATTTGTAGAGCTCCTCGTTAGCTCATTGGAAAACCAAGTTGAGAGGGTTGTTGGTTAGCTCTTGAGAAACCTGACTGTATGTATGAGTTACTGGTGAGCTCGTGAAAACCAACAATTATAGAATTTCTAGTGAGTTCTTGGGAAAATCAATTTAAGAGTTCTTGGTCAGCTCATAAAACCAAGGGTGGCTTGTTTCCGCAGGTTATAATAGAACTCAAGGTTAGGAAAACCTTAGAGAGTAGAGTAGGTGCCAAGAGAGTACCCCAACCATTATAACCCTTATGTCTTTATTGTTGTGTACTTATGTATTTTCATTGCCATTCATTTTTCTGCTTCCATTGCCATTCATTTTTCTACACTTGTATAATCATTTATTTTTTGCATACAGAAAGATAATGAGATTTGTTGGTGCATCAGCACTTGATAAGTGTTGACTGCTGAAACGAAATAGGAAGAAAGATGTAATAAATATTGAACACAGATTTACATGCAAAACTGTCTTTTGATAATTGACTGCCGACGAAATAGGAGGAAAGATGAAATAAATATTGAACACAGATTTACATGCAAAACTCTGTCTTTTGATAATTAAGGAAAAACGCAGGGGCTAGCACAGAAAGTTTTACTGCAATAAAATGGAATTACCTGTTTTCCTGACGAGATTACAGTGCTCGAATAGCTCTCAACCGATGATCTTGTCATTTCTTTGTGAGGTCTCTTTATAACTCGGTGCCAGTGCGTCAACACTTGATGATAATGCAAGATCCTCATGGAAGTGAAATCCTGCGACAAAAAGAACAAATGGATGTTGCATGTTGTGCTCTATGCTTTGCTAAAGAGCCTAATGTCCATTTTCAAGGACTTATGTTGCGTAGCTAACCACCGGCAAAACCAGTACCGTTGGCTGGGAGGAAAATTTTATATTTTTAAATACAAAATGTTTAAAAGCATTCTCTGTTAGACTATCATAAAATTATTCTTTTAAGAAAAGAAAAAAGAAAATCTCTTTTATGATATACTATTTTAAAAGCACCTTAGCAATAAGTCAATAAAAATTTATTGGATAAATAAAAAAATTGTAACAAATAATTTTGCACTATAATCACTTCAAAGTAAATACAAAAAAATTATATTCATTCTCAGCTAGCTTTCATATTTTGAAAGCATTTCATAATCAACTCTTTGTGAATGCTATTAAATACATGTTTCTCCATGTAAATAATTAAGTAATGATTCGTCCAATGGTCTTCCATTCAATATAGCAATTGACTTGTTAATATTCTCATTGTGAAAAAGCCCTTCATATGGTTGCTCTTACAATAGGTAAAACTAGGGCCAATTCTGTAAGTAAAGAAATTAGTGGACAAATAAGAATCATTTTTGTCTCGACTAGCTTCTTCTCAATAAGACTATGGACCTTCCTATTCTTATTTGTCTCAACAAACTTCTTCTCAATAAGACTATGAATCCTTTAATATTTGATCAAAATAAATATTATGTATATAATTTGCAATAACACAAGCTTTAAGCTAATCATCAAGTGTTGTGAGGTCAATTAGAGAAAATTCAAATAGATATCAATGTGAATCAACTAAGCACAAAGAAATATTATTTGGATTTAGGCACGTTGCAGAAGCTCCGGTTCCAATTCTATGATCACAATCATAAATATAAGATCATACACACACAGATCAAATATAAATCAAAGACACAAGATTTACATAGAAAACTCTTTAACCCAATAGGAAAAAATCACAAGAGAGATATAATAATCCATTATGAAAACAAGTTACAAAGATATACCTAGGATGTCTCATATACATCTTATAAAATGCCTCACACATATTCCCAATAAACACACTCTCATAATCCCCTCTCTCAGTCCTTTACAGGAAAAACCTTAGAATCTACATGATGAATCCCATGTCTCGACCCCAGAATTCCCTTGCTAGATCCATAAATAAAACCTCATTATATGGTGGTCCTAATGGGCTTTCTTATATGGACTTTCCTAGGCTTATCTCACATATGCAGACCCACTAAGACTTTTACATAATACAAGATACAAAATTTAACAAATCTTCACCTTTGTTTGGATTCTACAAACATCAAGTCAACTTGAAGATTAAACCAATATCACCACCATTTACAAATCAAAACATCAACCTTTAATTAGTTAGTTCATCATCCATCATACTTAAACCAATATGGCCCGCATCTCCCCTTGAGATGCCTTGCACAATACATCATTGTGCAATCCCATGGCCCCATCTCTTCCCTATTTTAGCACTCAAAGAAATCACACTACCACAACCTATGATCAAGAAGACTATCTTTTGATATGTATCTCACTATCTTCTCATATTTATGCCAAACCATACTCCATTGTGTACCCATTAGCTCCACTAGCTCCTATGTACCACAAGTGCCAACTCACATGCATGCAAAACCTGTATGCTACCTACACATTAGTGCAACTAACCATGCATTATTTGGTTATTCACTATAAAACTATGTATGCATTATTTTATCTATTTTTCAACCATCATAGTCTCAGGACTCTCGGGCTAGCTTATGTTCATTGTTGATCACAATTATAGGACTCACTACCATCTAACATTGATCATAGTCTCAGGACCATAACCACTATCTACAATGGAAAATAGGAAAAACAACCATCTAATTCTCATGCTCTTTATGCACCATTCATATCTTGCACACATAGATAAATTACCAATTAATGCACATTTGTAGCACAATCATTCGTGAAGTCCTTTGCTCCAACTCAATCTAAACCATCTATGTGCACAATTAACATCAAAATAATATAATCACTCTATTAATTCACTCAGACCTGTTCAAATCTATGCTACATTAAACTAGATCAAATCTGATCTACCCTGATCAACCTTAATCATTGTGATCTACCATAATTAATTCCAATGATGCACCATCCACTTGATCTGCACTATCCACATAAATCATAGCATTTTAAAATATTAGATCTACCACTCAGGATCACTGATCATCACTAAATTACTATTGATTTACGCATCTCATTAGATCTACATCATCAAAGAAAAATCTAATCAATTTGACCCCACCATCATGTTCCCTAGCCGAAACTCCATTATACAACTGTTTTACTAGGCTTTCTTATGTGGACTCTTCTAAGCCTAGCTCACATACACAAACTCACTAAAACTTTTACAGAATACAAGACACAAAACCTAACAAGGCATTCCATGTATAGAAGTAATTTAGTTGATAGCTCGATAAATCAAATAGTAGGAGAATTAAATAACACATAAATTTAAGATTTTATTAATTAAATAATAGAAAAGATAAAAAATAATTTAAATTCACTCAATTGAATAATAACAAATGAGATAAATATAATATTTAAAAAAATAAAAAAATAAATACCTCAATATTCATCCCTTTTCTCTCATTCTGTTTTATCTTTCTCTAAGTACATTACTTGCCACTTATGTAGTCTTGCCAAAAGAGAGATTAAAAAAAAATGGATTATAAAAGATATGTGGTGCAAGAGTTGCGAAAGATAAAAACACCACGAGCAGTGCAAAAGACTTGCAAAAGAAGAAATGCAGAAAAAAAAAGAATTACAGAAAAGAATAACTGCTAGCATGCATAAGATAGAAGTCTTAGAAAGTAAACTATCATGTAAGCACCCATTATGGAAAATTGTGTAATATTCGAAATATTCGTCAGGTAATTGAAATATATCTGTTTTTTAGTACCAATTACAATGTATAGTTATCCCAAACTTTTTATTTCAGGTCGGAATTGTAAGTAAAATTGAAACTTTATTAATATTTTAAAAGCATTTAAAAAAAATCAGAGGATGAGAAATCCCAGCCGTGGTCAACGTAATTCCGCTATATCCATCCAATTGAATCCCAGATTACATGCTCCGAAGATTGAGAAATCTTAGCTGCTCCAACATAGAGATGATGATAAACGAAGTCACATGTCATGGATGACTTAATCCTGGTTCTGGTTTTCTGTCTTTAATGGATGACTTAATCCTGGTTCTGGTTTTCTGTCTTTAATGGATGACTTTTTCGTGGATCCAGTTTTTTTTTTTTTTTTCTCTCTCTCTTTCTGAAATTTTGAAATTTTTGCGATGGATAAAACACCGGTTGCTAAACCATTTTGTCTGCCTACCTAACAAACTTTGCCCTTGTTGACCATTTCTACTTTCTCATCCATTTCCCATTCAATCAGTGAGAGAGACGAATTAATCAGATGGCACAAATTTTCCCTCATATATCCCTCCCTAGTTTTAGAAAATACATTCTCTGTTTAAGCAAACAAGTGCTTATCTGGAAATAAGGGTGCAACTTGGATTTGGTTAACCTTAACCCAAAACTCAACATTTCTAAAGGTTTGCGTTCACTAGTTTTGATATTAGGTTTTGAATTCAGGTTGAACCAACAGGTATTTCAATTTGGGTTAGTGTAGGGTTGATGGCAACCCAACCAAAAGCCTACCTAAATTACATATTATTAATTATAAAATTAAAAATTATACATCGTTCACTTCTCATAATATATATTAAACTGTTTCTTCTTTTTTAAATTTCTTCCATGAAGCACAAATGACTCATCAACCTGATCTCAATCTAATGATCCTCATCTCCCTTTTTAGTACAAGCCTATTTTCCTCTGGCTAATCTTATTCTCCTACGGTTCATCCTCATTTCTATGTCCCTTTTGAAAACCCCTTTTGGAAGTTAAAATCAACTACAAACGACCGACCTTATGTGCTAAGGTTTTTGAAAATTTTTGTTTTCATCCTTATCTCCAAAGTGTTTTAAAAGTGTTTCACAAACCAATGCTAACGTATGCAATTCTTCTTCTATCTTCCTTGTTTCGTCATTTGTTTGAGTTAAGTAAACATTGAGTTATAAAGATTCAATCATACTATATCATGCACTTGAAGATTCATTCATCATATATTATCGAGTCTTTTTTTTTTTAATATTTAAGGCCTTTTAATATTTAATTTGATATTGAATATGGCTCGAATTCAATCTCAAACCATATCTACTAGGATAAGAATGGGGTTAAAGTTTCAAAAGTAGGGTTATGTTAAGATTAGAATTGAGATTTTAAAACTTGGGTTAGGGTTAGGATTGAAATTTTAAACCTTGGGTTAGGGTTAGGGTTGATTTCATCCCCGAGTTGCAACCCTATTTGGAAAACAAGTCTTCCTTATTAGCACTTTGCCGTTCTTTTCTCTTTTGCTTCTTCCTCTTTATTTGGCATGACATTGTAGGAAATTTCTATAAAAGCTTTTATAAATTGTTCATTAAAATACATTATGAAAAAGCAACTAGTTTAATTTCTATATATTGTTCCTATTACAAATTGTTCATTAAAATATATTGTAATATTATAAAGCTATGATGGAATGTTAAAAATCCTCAAGTTTTTACATTAGCAGAGACATCACAACAGCAACTAGAACTTCACGGAAGAAAGTGAGTATGGAATATCTCTGATTTCTCAAGCATGTCGATGAAAGATGAGGAGAGACACATGCTATGACAACGTAGTAAGAGTTTTTCTACAGCATCATTTGCAGGGTATTTCTCGAGCAACTCTAGAATTTTGGACGTTTTAACATGAGAGAGAGCAAGCGCGATTGAGCAAGCATTGACATATGAGTTACTATTCCGTGGGGTAAGCTTGACCATACACATTTGCAGGGCATAAAATTTTTTTCCTTCAAACGGTCCAATTCATCCAGTTCAACAGTCAAATAATTTATTAAGCAAGCATAGCATATTCGAAAGATAATATAAATGAGGACATATAGAAAGGCGAAATAGATATATTGTAGTTGATTAATCGTACGCTATGTAAGTGACCATAACAATGAAGCAGAGAGTTAGGTTCTCTCACTTCACTTTAAAACTTCAAAATGCTGGCTATCGGATGATTAATGCAATAATCGAACTCAAGGGGCTATATGAATAAATGTAAACTGCAGGATTACATAGAAAATTGAAGAATTAATTATATTGAACATTTTTTATATTTTATCCTCAAATCAAAAATATGTAGTAACATAAAAGAATATGACAATGACAAGGTGTGTTTGGTAATGAGTCAAAAAAAGTGAAAAACTTTTCTACCTTTTTTCACCCTTTTTGCACACCTTTAGATATAATTTGAGGTTTTAACCATGAAATTATCCGTACTTTCTTCATTATTATTCATATTTTTAATTATTATTTTACATTTTTTTCATACAAAATACCTACTTATTTTATATTTATTTACTTTATTTTTAATCATTATCTTTTGTTACATCACATCACTTGATGTCTTTTCTCTTATTTTTTCACATTTTTACCCACATTTTTTCCCTATTTCCAAAGACGCCCTGGACTAAAATTATTTACACCTTCCGTGGAGTCACATTTACGTTGAGATCACATTAGACGAATACAGTGATTGCTTCCGTAGGCCCAGAAGAAATATTACAGTTGCGAAGCTTTCAGTGTTCATGTACACAAGATCCAAACACTTCATTTGTTATTGTGAACTACAATGAGTCTACGAGAATGGACAGTCATGCACAATATCAATATCGCGACCTTTCATTTATGGGCTGTCACGCATAACCACCCATAAGTCAAGCACATGACATGTCACGCACTGCTAAGGTTATATTCCATTAGTAGTAAGGTCATGTATATATAACTACCATTAATCCATGTAATTATTTTAAGAATTAATAATTTCATTTTTAAAATCATGAGGAAATTAATTCTATCTTGTTAATACGTTCTCTCCATAATTATAGTTAGTGTTCACTTTGTCGATAATTAAAGATATATAGATAGTCACCAAAAATGACGTTAATACATAAAAAATACATCTTACTATGAACATATAAAATAATATACATTAATTAGATAATATAGGTTTTTAATTATTTAGGAAGGTTATCAAAATTGTTTGTGGAGAAATAAGGAAAGAAATTGCCAAATGGGAGCTAAGTTTATAACAACAAATAATTAAAATAATATATTATCTATAAATACATATAAATAATGAAAGTTTAGCATAAAATTAAATAATAAATACACTATATAGAGATAAGGTTATTCCATTAATTTACAAAAAATGATAATAGTTTCAATATTATCTATAAATTAGAGAAAATATCAATATTGTTGGCTATCTTTACTATTATTGTTAAAATCTATAATGGATAAAAATATTGTTTTCTTATAAGATAATTTATCAAGAAAATTTTCCTACTAGATGCTAAGTTTTTGTAACAATTACAAATTGGACACAACCCTTTAGTATTTTTTTCAAATTGGCCCATTAAATGTTATCTCAAATTCTAAAATGGCCATATATGAACTACGGTCACGGAAATTTTATGAATGGTTATGAAATAATCCTTTTTATCTTCCTTCTAATCACTTTTATCTTTTATAAATAATACAAAAAGAAAATCACTTTTACATTGAAAGAAGCTAAGATCCATTTTGTGTAAAAAAAAAAAATACATCGCTATGATTTTATGGTTTTAAGTTCATATGGCCATTTTGGAATTCAAGTTAATATTCAATAGGCCAACTTGGAAAGACTGAAGAGCTTATGTCTAATAAAGCTTCTGAGATCACCAAAATGCTTTTGCGCCATTACCCTTGACTAGCCCATCTTCAGTGTGCATCTAATTTAGTCTCCATTTCCCTCCGTTTCTTATTGAAGAATCTCTGATTAGACATGCTCAAAAGCTTGTTTAGCCACTTTCCTTTCCTTCTTGACCTCTTATCTTCTCTTCATAACTTGGCTTGATCCTCCCAATAAGCTTAGACCCAAGAAAAGCAGGGAAAGACAACAGCTCTTCTACATGTCTACCCATCCCTTCAACCAAACACTGCATCTTCTTCTCCAGAGACTTGTGATTGTACTGCAGCACCAGAGGGTGCTTCTTGCTCATGATGAAAATATCCTCACAGGATAATCCGTAGTCTAGAAAAACACCAATCACCAACTGCATATTTTCGCAGCTAGTCCTTGTAGTGGCACCCATTGCCATTGCCAGCTCCTTTGTTCTATACTTGTATCCAAGCTTCACTAGAAAACCCAATTTCTTAGAGAGGTTATCTTCAAAAGATAGGCTGAGAAAGAGGGGTGCTTTGACCAAAAACCTAAATATGTCATTATTATTCAAACCACATTGCTCGAGAAATTCTATTCTGGGTTGCAATTTTCTCTCTCTGCTGACACCAAAAACATTTGGATAAGCAAGAATAATTCTGGAAATCTCCTCTTGGCTGAGACCAATAGATCTCCAGAACTGTATGTCCATTTCCAGGTGCTCAACTGTGTAAGACACAATTTGAGGCAACCTACATAACAAGATTTTTGTACATTCCCCCATCAGTGTAACCAAATACTGCATCCTCTTCTCCAAAGACTTATGATTGTACTGCAGCATCTGAGGGTGCTTCTTGCTCATGATGAAAATATCCTTACAGGAAAATCCATAGTCTAATAAAACCCCAATCATCATCTGCATATTCTCAGAGCTAGACCTTGTAGTGGCACCCATAGCCATCACCAGCTCCTTTGTTCTATATTCGTATCCAAGCTTCACCAGAAAACCCAATTTCTTAGAGAGGTTCTCTTCAAAAGATAGGCTGAGAAACAGAGGTGCTTTGACCAAAAACCTATATATGTCATTTGTATTCAAACCGCATTGCTTGAGAAATTCTATTCTGGGTTCCAATTTTCTCTCTATGCTGACACTGAAAACACTTGGATAAACAAGAACAATCCTGAATATCTCCTCTTGGCTGAGACCAATCGATCGCCAGAACTCTATGTGCATTTCCAGGTGGTCCACAGTGTAAGACAAAACTTGAGGATACCTCTGCACCAAGATTTTTGTACGTTCCTCCTCTCCGCCAAGTTTAGTAAGAAAATCAACTCTTGGAATTAGTCGGTCATCCAAATCAAGATTCAAAAGCATTGGACGCCGAATGACCAAATTAGAACTTAACTGATTCAAGAAAATGATTGTCCTCTCAATTTCATTGATCCCCTTGCAGCAGAAAGCCTTGAGATAAATGCCATTGACAACATTAACAAGTTTCTCACATGGAATTCCATGCTTAAGAAGCAATTCAACCTTCTTGTCGAAGCCCACCAAGAATTGAGGCTCCGTGGTGATTAAAAGGTGTTCAAACTTTCTAGGTTTAATTCCTTCCAAATTTTCTTGAACAAAATCAAGAAATTCTCCAACTTCACTAGCAGTTAGGATATCAGGGCGTCTGGTAACGAGGCGGTAGATTGACAAGCGGCTTATTCCAGAGGAAAGCAGAGAATTAAATCTAGTTTTAAGCAATTCTGCAGATACATATGCAAAAGACGGGTTCTTTTGTAATAGAGCTTCTGATTCTCCTTCTGTGAGCCCAAATGCTTGAAAGAGAGGGAAGATTCCTGCAACATAAACATTGAGGAGCAAATAGTGTTTTTTCGTTGAGTTTGGTACCGCTACAAATCTATGTTATGATCGACCTACAGGCGACAGGGGAAATGCAGGAGTCCCACTCCCACTAGACATAGCCAGTGACATCCAAACCTTCCAAATTTGCGCCGGGTATGTACATTGCCGCCGAGGAATCACAACCATCCAAAACAGATGTCGGGCATTCCACATAGAACAGTTGGATGCAAACTCCCATGACTAAAACCTCCCATTGAATTGAGGCTTGTCATGTTCTCTAATGCTCTGACCCACATAGTTGAGACAACCGCGCAACACGGGAACTGAAATTGCACAGAAATTCTCAAGCAAGTTGCCCAACGTCATTTCTCTAAAATGGGCAGTTTCCTATACTGCCCTGGCGATTGTTGCAACAATAGTGGAACCCATACGAAGAGCTGTAGCTTAAATATCCGGAGCTTGGCTTTTTCTGAGTTGCTTAGAATTACCTACTGAATTCGATGAAGTGGCAATGACGCTGTTTTCGTTGCTGCTGCAATCGGTTGCTGTTGGCTTGCATGAGCTGGGGTTCGTGGCAGAAGAGAGAGGCTTTTGGCATTGATATCGGGGATTTCTACTCTGAGCACGGCGGAGGAAAGGAGCTGCAGATGAAGTTGAAAATGGAGGAATTTTCGATGAGGTTTGAGAGATTACCGGGCTTTGCGGGGAGGTAAGCGAAGTGACCATGATTAACTTCGGGTAAAATGAAACCTTTTGCTTGGAAGACGACCCTGGTCCTCTCCTTTCTTGGCACCCATTGCTAATTAAACACTCTGCCTGCGAATGCCCGACGACGCGCAGGCCCTAATGGCCCTGGCTTTTTTTTTCACGTAATTCATCATAGTTTCTAACTTTTATTTATTGTCTTAAAAATCTAAATCGAGTCATACATTGAAAGCATATGCCTCATAGCATTTATTATCAAGCTATCGCAGTAGTCCAATTTACTATTAAAACAAAATTCGAGTTATTGAATCAACCCGTCTGCATTGCGCAGGTGGTACAGGGTAATCTCTTGATCAAAATATAGATTAAAATCCTTCAGTTATTTTCCTTAAGAGTTCAGACCTTATCTGTTTTTCTAATTTATAATTAACCTGTTATTACAAATTTAATTAGAGAATATGACATTTGAGTATGATCATGGAAACCGAGTCAGATCAACTCCATGAAAGCTGAGACAATGATAGCCAAGGGATCTCTCGCCACGGAAATGCATGCAGTTGAACTAATTCGTCTGGACCAGCTGATCCTTTCTATTTTGATAAGGTTCGTCTGATTCCGATTCAACCTATCCTGTGCTCTTTGAAAACTTGTCCGAGCTAGAGTACTTTAGGATAACGAATGAGGATCTGCTTAATTTGACCGGAGTATATAGGCTGATGGCTATAAGCAAGTGAAGTTATGAGTAGTTGAAGTCAAATAAGCAGAGACATTGTGATATAATTGATGTAAATTGCATAAAATTGTTAGGCCGCTTTGGTTGTAGCTGAACCTGAAAATGCAGATATAACGCACTCAGAAGCCCCGTGCTATAACTTTTTGAGTAATGTTTAAGATAATATAATTGATATATTTTGATAAATTGAAATAATTTTTTTTAACAAACATCAATTTGACTAATAAATATAAAAAATAAAAGTTTAAAAAAAAAATAACTTGAGCTCTACTTAGGAACAAGAAAAAGAGGATGGAAAAAATTTCTACCCTTTTATATATGTTTTAATATGACTGGACATCTTAACTATTTAATAACCACTATACTTTTCCTCATTATTATTTATATTTCTAAGTATTATCTATTTATATTTTCATATAAAAAACTTATTTAGTTTCTCTTTATTTACATCACATCATTTTTTTCTCTTTTTCTTAATTTTTTTTATATTTCCTTTTTTCAACTCTTTTCCTTGTTTCCAAATGGATTCTTAATAAAAAATAACTGAAGTATTTACAATTTTATTTGAGCTAGAGAATGACCCCATATAAGAACTTAAATCATTGGATTCTCCTCATTTAGTCCAAATTAATTGAGATTTTCCAAAATCCCCAATCAATGTTTTAAAATGGATAAATCAGGGAAACGCCCTTTTATATTTAGTTGCCTAGATTTGCTTAGTTAGTTTAGAAGAGTAGTTGAAAAGAGTTTTTTTTTCTTTAAGGCTTCTTTTTGAGCCTTAAGAATACTCTTTTCTGTCTCATTGTCTCCAAGTTTTAGTTCGAGCTTTTTATTTTCAACCTTCTAGCTTAAGCACCCATTCTTAGTTCCAACAATTCTTCTTTGATTTATTTTTATTTGTAATTTAAGTGCCTTGTAGTCCTCAGGTAGTTCACTTAGCTCTTGGATTATGGAACAAAGTAATTCTAAATAACGGTATTTCATGAAGCCTCTACTGGTTTTTTATTGTTCTTTTTTATCTGTTTACCTCTTTTCTTTTCTGTGTTTCTTTATTTATTTTACTGAAGAGAAAATCAGTAGCACATGGATTGTATATGCTACGACGGGCTGACATGGCCGCGATCAATGGCCAGCCTAAAAGATGACGGGTCACACACAAAATATCAATATGTTAAAAAATGCCTTGGTATGAGTAACACAAATGCCATGAGTTGCAAAGGATCCAACGGATGGCATGTGACCATTTAAAGCTAGAAATGAAGTCATACCTAGCTATGAGCATTCACCACATTTTTTCTTTGCCTTTTATCTCAAATCGAGCAAGACCTTTCATTTAAAAAAAAAAAAAAAAAAAAAGCACAGCAAGATAGAAAATTTAGTTCGAAGTGTGGATATTGCACATGTAACTACTACTATAAATGACATGAAAACACATTTTGCAAAGGTTAATTAAAAAGGGCCAATGTAGAGCATCACCTCAATAGCTTACAACATGCCAAGATGAGCCTTTAACTTCTAAAGGGCATAAATGTTGGTGTATTCAATGGAGTCATTGAGAAGGCCATTCATCCGTAAACTAATGTATCGGACCACAATAATTTGTTTAACCCACGGAATGCATTTTGCAAGCCTTAAAACGTTATAATGCTGGAAAACACAGGATACAAGAAACGCTGATGGATGATGTGTATCACTTAATGAATGGATATTCAAGGAAAATGCAACAATGAGACAAAAAGCTGGAAAAAAATTTATTTTTGCAATAAAAACAGCAAACATAGCTTTAATACATAAAGAAAATAGAAAGAAGTCGCCACTACAAATTTAGATAAGGCAATAGGCAATATCTAGGACTGGGCTCCACCTAGATCAAAAGACAAAAGAGGACGATTTGCTCTTCATGCCTTGGTCATGATAGTTTGCCATGGATGGGGGATACAAAAGCTCGAGAGAGATTTGGGTTTTGATGGGGATGTTGATCATTGTTGATTAGGGGGGAACATGCGTGCCGGACAGAGGAGGATGAATCTAGTTTCTGGAATATTAAACTTCCAGAGAACGCCAAGAACACACCTGCACTGCATGCCTTCTCAGCTTGCCCTCAGGAGATCCCATTTTTAAGTAATTTTGAGAACTGGAGGAGGGGACACTTGTCCTACTTTGGTTGGTTGGTTATCCGCACGTTTTTGCCATGTAAGACTCTGTTAGGAGTTGGATATCTTCAATAGCAGTTGGTCCTTTAACTGCCCCTTGGTTCTTTAGCTGCATTCTTGCAGAACGAGAGAATGAGCTGGGCCTACGAAGGGTGTCTACAAAATCCGTCATTAATTCTGTAAGTTCAGCGATTGGACAATTGGAATATTTCTATTTATTCACTCTGAACATATGGTTAGTGCTCACATTTCCTTGGCAATCAACGGGTTCGTTTGGACCTAAATGAGAAAAGATTTTTCCTAGTTATTAAATCAGGACAACTAGGAAATCTGTAGCACATGGATTGTAGGTGCTACGTGGGCTGACATTGCAGCGACCAATGGTTAGCCTAAAAGATGATGGGTCACACACAATATATCAATATACTTAAAAACGCCCTCATAGAAATAACAAAAATCCCGTGAGTCGCAGAGCATCAAACATATGACGTGACCATTTAGAGTTAGAAATGAAATCGTACCTACTATGAGCATTCACCACATTTTTTTCTTTTCCCTTTATCTCAAATCTAGGAAGGCCTTTCATAATTTTTTTTTTTTTTTTTTAAATGCTCACAGCAACATAGAAACTTCAGTTCAAAGTATGGCTTGTGCACATGTGGCTACTACTATAAATGACATGAAAACATATTTTGCAAAGATTGTAATTAAAACGGGGCAATGTAGAGCATCAATGCCTCAATAGCTTACGGCATGTTAAGATGAGCCTTCAACTTCTAAAGGGCATAAATGTCGGTGTATTCAATGGAGCCATTGAAAAGGCCATTCATCTATAAACTAATGTATAAGACCGCGATACTTTGTTTAACCTACGGAATGTACTTTGAAAGCCCTAAAACGTCATAACAGAAATGCAAATGCTGGAAAATACATGATACAAGAAACGCTGATGGATGATGTGTATCAACTGATGAATGAATATTCAAATAAACTGCAACAAATGAGGTAAGGCTGGAAAATACAAAGGAGTTGTCATTAACCCAATGCGAGAGGAGTCAAGTCCCTGCAAACTTGGATCTTGATCAAAAGACAAAAAAGTACGATTTACTCTTCATGCCTTGTTCATGATAGTGTGTCATGGATGGGAGATACAAAAGCTCACTAGGGGCTTGGGTCTTGATGGGGAGGTTGATCATCCTTGATTACAAGGGGGAACACGTGTGCTGGACATGGGAGGTAGCGTCTGTTGCTGGAATATTATACTTCTAGAGAATGCCAAGAACACGTCAGCATACCTGCTTGCCTTCAATTAGGGGCGCGCCACTTTATACTAGGTAAAGGTTAATACAACCCTAATCTTATACGTGAAAACTTTAACGTAACCTTATTTATAGATCGGGTTGAGTTAAGATCAAACCAACACTCTTTGGATTAACAATTTGAGTTTATATATATTCTAAGTTCATATTTTTACTTATTTAAAATATTAATTAATTATAATAAATATGCTTGCTAAGAACAAATTTTGATTTATTAATCTTGAAAAAAAATATGGAAGAATTAATATATTCAAAAGAAGCTTAAGATGATATTGGCTTTCAAAGAAACTAAGTAAAAATAGCATTGTATTTTGAAATTTTATTCTTATTTAAAATAATTAGAGATGGGTTCACAATTTTTTTGAGTAATAAGTGTTAGATCAAAGATTAAATATATATATATATATAGGAAAACAATCTAGTGTAGCCGACTACACTGAATATTTCAGTGTAGCTCGCGTAATAGTCGTTCGATGGGTCGAGCATCAACTGGGTCGTTCATGGGGCACTGCGAGTGAGGAAGAGAGAGAGAGAGAGAGAGTGAAGCTTTTGACTTCGACCTTTTGAAAAAGAAACACGTATGTACGGTAGGGCAGAAAAACAATGCAAGCTTCCCATCTCTCGCCCTATCTAACCTATTTTCCATCTCTTGCCATGTCTAACCTAGTTCCTATCTTCCCCAACCGGATGTCCGATGGAAACTATTTTCTCTCCACTGATCTGCACTTGCTCCCGCATCTCTTGTACCTATTTTTTAGGTCAGCTTCTGCAGGTTGGCTATCCCCAAATCCCCTGACTTAGAGTAGACCTTAAAAATCGGCCGATTCCTCCAAGTCCCATCCACAATCGCAAAGGAGTTGCCAAACCCGCTACTCTGTCAAGACTCATGAATACAAAAAAGTTCTTGAAGTAAGTCATATTTGTTCCACTCATTCATTATCGTCTTTGTCATTATTTTTTTTAAAAGTTGCATTAGTTTCACGACAATGTCATGTGCTTTTGGTTATTACTACAAGTGAGATAATTGTTCAAGCTTCTCTCGATTGAAAATATAAGAATGGCCCAATAGCTGTTTGATGAAATGGCTACTGAAGATGTTTTGTGTGACAACCTCTATGAATAAGTGCATAAGGTGCAGAACACAGGGAGTGCCATGTAGGCGTTTGACAAAAAGATTGTGAAGGACATTGTATCATGGGATATTACCATTCATGGACATGTGGAATCACATAGGGCTATTAAGTAGTTGGGTGTCTACCTCTTTGAGAAAAAAGGGTTTTGTGGAACTTCATGCCTAATTAGAAATGAAAAATCCTGGATTTCTATCTTTAGTTTCTGTATTCTTCTTTTATTTAATTTCTATCCGTAGATTTTATTGTTGTAGTTTTCAATTGCAGATGAATATGTGATTAGTAAAATGAATCTAACTTTACAAACTAAATGGTTGTTCATCTGAAATTTTACACTATGTATTATGTTTTATAGTAATTAGTATATTTACTCAAGGATGGTGTAATTATCTACTTTCACAAAGGTTGTTTTAGGTGTATAGATTTACATGTAGATATTGTAAACGTAAATGATAGATATGAGACAGGTTCCCATAATCCAAATGGACAGAGTGTTGAAATAGGCAGTACAGAAGTTGATAATATGGATGCAGTGAGCAGTGCTATACAAAATTCATCGATAGGTATACATGAGTTTTTGGCCAGAGCTCCTATTAAGCTAACTCCAAAGATTGGCCAGCAATTTGATAGTGAGTAAGATGTTTATTAGTTCTACAATGGTTATACAAAACTATGTGGGTTTAGTATTAAAAAGAGCTATGCAAGAAAGTTTGTCAATAGAGATAGATGTGTTTGAGTTTTTAAATGCTCTAAAGAGAGATTAAGGAAGGTCAAATCCATTGAAGTAGATTGCCCACCATCATACTCAAACGATCCACATGAAGCTTTAAATGTTATACCCACAAAAAGAAAAAGCAAAAAATATAAAGATAGATGTCTCACCAGATATAATTGCATTGCATTGCTTGGGGTTTCTACATGTAGCAATTATGATCAGTGGGTTGTTACAAGATTTGTATTTGAACATAGTCATGGTCTAGAATCACTTGATAAATCTCATTGTTTGCGATCACAAAGGAATGTGTCGGATTGTCAAGTAGATATTGCAGAATGATTAAATAAAGTTGGGGTTGTGTAGCAAAAGCATTAGAGTTTATGGCTAGTAAGGCTGGTGGGTTGGAAAATTTGAGGCTTTCACAGTAGACCTTAAAAATGTTTATAGAAGGCGACATCAATCCAAGTTTAGCAGGGGGACAGACGCTTTGCTACAATACTTTTAGAGTCAATTAAAAGCTAATCCTCATTTTAGTTTTAACCTATAAGTGGATGGGGAAGGACATTTGATATCATTTTTTTGAGTTGATGTGCAACTAAAATTAATTATGGAGCATTTTTTGAGGTTGTGTGTTTTGACACAACATATAAGATAAATAAATATGATATGTCATTTGGACCATTTGTTGGCATTAACCATCATAAGCAATCAATATTACTTTGGATAGGATTGCTTTTTGGAGAGACCATAGCTGATTTTAAATGGTTATTCAAAGCATTGCTTAATATGATCGGAGGTATACCTCTTAAAGTAATAGTAACTGACCAAGATATTGTTATCTTAGCAGCTGTAAGAGATATATTCCATCAAACCCACCATGTTATTTGCGTATAGTATTCAAATAAAAAATTAAGGAAAAGATGAGTATTGGGATTCATAACAATCTAACTTTTCAGAAAACTTGGTCTAATTGAATATATAAAAGTGAGACATCAGATGAATTTGAAAAGGCATGGGCTGATATAATTGGTACTTATGGCTTCCATGATCACTCATAACTGCAACAATTATATAATATTAGAAATGCATGGGTACCTACTTGTGTTAGATGTTAGTTTTTAGCTAGCATAACAACTATAGGGAGGTCTGAGAGCATGAATTCATTATTTGATAAATATGTGCATCGTAGCACAAAATTGTTGAAATTTGCATGTGCATATGAATAGGCTATTAAAGGAAAATGTTGGACAGCAATAGATGTTGATTGTAAAACAACATATAGCATGCCAGTTATAAAAACACAGCACACTATTGATTGTGACATGGCAAAAGTGTATACAAAGGAGTATTTTTTAGAATTCCAGAAAAAGGTTGAACAATGCAAGTATTGTCTTGCACAGATTAATATGTCAAATGGCCTTATAGATCAATACGTTGTTTATAAATATTTAAGTGGTGATTCTAAAAGGGTTAGAAAAGTTAAATGGGACAATGGAAGTAGAATGATCACATGTTCATGGAAAAAGTGAGAGTTTTCAGGGATAGTGTGCACACATATTCTTGCAGTATTTTTTGTACAAGGGATCTTCAATATGCCTGAAAAACTTATATTGAGGGGGTGGACCTAAAGACCTAAGAAAAAGATCATACATCACTAATGTGCCACAATATCGAGTGTTGAAAATTCAAAGATTATACAGCACCACAACTTGATATAAGAATATGGTAAAATTGTTCTTCATGGGACCAGCAATTTGTCTCTTTATGAAATTTTTTTTGAAGGCTTGAAAAAGATTCAAAAATTAATAGAAGAATATAAAAGAGAACATGTCTCGGATGTACTTGATAATGTTGAAGGGACTAGGGTCAACTTCAATAACGAAAGTGTGAAAGTGTGGGGGTTGTACATCAGCCTAATTTAATACTACCCTCAAATGAAACTATGACAACCCCACTAGCTAATGTGTCAATTGATGGAATACATAGCCACAACTCCCAACCAAATGCAATACTGGATCCACATATCGTGAAAATAAAAGGTCGAACTAGTAAGAGATTCAAGTCAACGTTTTGGTGGCTAGGAGAGGTGGAGCTGGTAGGTTGTATCGCGGTTGCAACAAAATTTTTATTGGGCATGATAGGAAAAATTGTCCATCGATGAGAAGTTTCAATCCTGTGGCCGATTCATCCTACAATAATCTTGATTAGAAAGGTGTTTTATGCTTACCTTTTATTATATTAAAGCTTGGTGCATATGTTTGAGCTTTTATGTTGATGACATACTAAAGGAATCCTTATTGGCTTTCGTAAAAAACTTCATACGACTTCTTCATCCGAGGGTATGAGTTCGTCATATTCTGCAAGAGTATTTTGTACATGCAGTTTTAAAGCATATATCTTGACTTCTTACATGGATAAGGACCCAGAGAGGCGATTTCTCAGTTGTGCTGATTATTTTGTGAGCGTCTTTGTACTTCTCTTTAGTTTCTTGTATAAGCATGTTGATATAATTGACAATTATTTAATTGGCTCATTACAAGATAGTCCCAGCAAATGTTCCTTTTTTCGATGGGTGGATCATTCTCTTACTAATAGAGAGCATTAATTTAGAAGAGATCAATTGCATGAGATCAAGGGGTTGAATAGTCACTTGTATGCTATGCATAAAGAGAACTGATAGTTAAAATCAAAAGTTTAAGAAATGCAGCACACTAGAAAGGATTTGTGGCGATATGAGGTCAATTGCAAGGCGTTGGAGATAGAGGTCAAGGCATGCAAGAGAAGAGTATGTATTTTATATTTTATTGTGCTTATAGTTGCCACAATATAGCTTATATAGACAGTCAGATACTTCTCTGTGATGGAGTCTTTACAGAAATTTATCTTCAACTTGCAACTCTAGACACATTTATGTAATATTTTTCTTGATATGTGATTTTAGATAGTTATATATAAGCATCTGTTGTGATTAGACTAGGGAAGGCCTTTGTTGTGTTGTTGTAATTTAGGGCCTTTGGAAGGCCATTGCACCTCTTTATTCAACTTGTCCTCTTCGATCTTTCCAACTGCTATATAAGGATTATTTAGGGGGGATTATTCGGCAATGTCCGAATTGAGTATCTGTGTCAGGAGTTAAATTTCCAACTATGAATAGTTCATCTTGCAATAGACTTCATTTGGCTATATCTGAAAATGAATCACCGCATCCAAAAATGCTTTGCTATGTCCGAAGTTATGATTTCGGACTTGGGACTAGCATGAAATTGCTCTACTTTCATAAGTTATCTTCAACTATGTCAAGAGATAAGTTGTGCTTTGTATTTTTGGACTTGGAATTCTAGCATCTTGACTCCTCTCCTCAGTAGTGTCTAGAATGGCATGAAGTCGGTTCTTTTCGGTGCCTCTATCATTTCATAATTTAATTTCGGAATTAGTACCTTATTTTTGGACTTAAGAGTAACAATTTTCAATGTCATTTGTTAATGAATTTTTCATATGCAATGCCAATTAGGAATCTCATTCAAGGCAACTTTTTGGAGGCCTATTGGAAGGCTCGAGATTCTTCAATTTTGAAGAGATGCATGCATCCTTTCTAAGGTGGAGAAGAGTGCATTCTAAGGCTAGAATTAATTTACACATATATTCAGGTACAAGTTAGACCTCTATTATCCTAACCTTTCTTCTCCAACTCCAGAACTTTCCACGTCTTCTTTCATTTCGACCATTGCTACTAATGGACAACGGAAAACCAAATATTTGGTGGGGTCATGGAATATGACTCCGGATAAGAAGGCCCTATGTAGAATCAAAAAACTACGCAGAGAGATCCAAATGCTACAACCTTTGCTACAAAGATTGCAACTTGTTAAGCAAGACATGATTCTTTCATGGGCAGAACGCTTTTCCAAACTAAACCTTGAACATCGACGGTTATAGGCCGAGATTGATAATGCTACAAAAACTTTGGATAGTACCCAACATTCTGCACTCAACAACCTTTTCGGCTCTAATCACCCTAAAATTAGATGGCTCCTTCAAAAGTTGGAGACGACGTACTCATGGTTAGATACCAGTTCTCTCCTTCGTGCTTTTGGTTGTTAGCCTACTCTTCGGGCTCCTCTTCGTTGGCCAAATCATAGATTCCTAGTTTAACATGCATCTCGGCCCAATTTGTTTTAATTCTGATACATATTAGATGTTGTGTATAAATTGACGTATTAATATATTAAAAGTTGTCTTGCTGGAATATATGCGCATTCTGTATATTTGTAATTTTTTTTTAATTCTCTAGTGATGTTCATACACAACCATTTTCTTAAAATAGGTCTACTACAATCGTATGATCATTTTTTAATAACTATGTTCCATAATCGTGTATCGTTTATAATATAATTATATTTAATATAATATTCTCAATGCCTATGTTTTAATTATAGTTATATTTAATTCCTAGAATGATGTGAATATTCTATCATTGTTTACGATGTGTCAAGTTGTATAGAAGCATCGGTTAGGTATTGAGAATTTACTAACATATGGGTATTTATTATTGTTCGGTGAAACTGATTTGAATCGATATCCATCACTTTAGAGATTTTCTTTAATAGTCTAAACAGCATTTGAAGCATCTCATACCTCATCTTCCTCAATGCTGGAAAACCATTCTATTCTGAAGATGGCTAGAGGATCTGGCCAAATTAATGATTGGTAGTCTAGAGTATGAGGTATCTTAGTTGAAAGGTAGACTTATGGATATGCAACAATATCAATGAGAAATGACGCTAGCTTTAGTGTGAACATAGACTGTCCTAAACTAAGATCTGGTTCAACTGGGAAGAGAACTTGAAGGACAGCAAGAAATGATTCACCACCTTTCTCATGCTTGACCTAGACTAACACCCAACCTGGACCAACTACGTAAAACATTGTTGTGAATGGAGAATGCATACCTTCAATAGATTTTTCAAATCTTCAAAGTGTTGTAGAAAACTATGAAGAATCTAATTCATCTTCAAGTGACTAAAGGGTGTGAAAAATGACTTCATGTATTCTTGATTGTTATTTTGGTATACCTTTTGATCTTTTTACTTGTGCAAGAAGCATGAGACAAGCACTGGTTGTGACCATATTTTTACATTGTAAAACTCCATTCAACCAATCAACTCAAAAAGGATAAATGACCTCTATCAACAAAACAAAAGATATCTTTTATCCTAAGACAATGTCAATATTTGTTTTGAAAGTTGAAAATGCAGGGGTTGTTTATATTGTAGAAAAAAATAAAGTGGCTTCAAATTAAAAATCCCAAAGGTCTCATTTTAATGATACTCTTCCTACCTCTCCTTCAGTCCTGTTGGGTATGGAAAACCAAAGGAAATCAACTGATCGGATCTGATCAGTCGACCACCCACTGACAGCGAGCGAGCTGCCAACATCAA